>VWZX01010409.1:692413-837406 GCA_013399015.1 Galbula dea
GGGGGGGGAGGGGGGGAAACATATTTAGACAGAAATGGCAACTATTTGTTCTGCAACCTTCCTAAAGGCATTTCTTTTTTATACCCAGCACAGTTGGAAAGGACCTTCAAGATCAAGTCCAACCAACAGCCCTACACTACTGTTATCCCTAAAATTCTTCCCATTTCATTATGCTTGCTTAAATCATTCACTGCTATTTTGATTCCCTTTGATGCAGCAATGACAGCTACTGTAGGAAGAACTTCTTCCGTTCTCAAACTGATTTCCAGACATGTACATGATTTCCTCCTATGTACATTTAATACTTAGCTCCAAATGCCTTTTACAAACTTCAAACTAAATGTTACAACACTACCAGCAAGTAATTACTACTCCTTCTATGTCAAGAAAAACATAAGAGGGGTAAGGCTCCCAAGGTCCAAAAATAATCTTCTAAGGATGTGAGCACTGAAATTTAGGACTTTTGAGTTTTAAGACTTTGCTCACTGATCAGACTATTTCTTCTCCAGTGTCACACAGTAGCAGTTAGCAGGTACTAACATTGCAACGGCCACTGACTTTCTGACTGCAGTTCTGAGCTAGGACAAAGACCATGGCTTTAAAGCAGTGTTTCATTTTATTTGTATGACAGTCTAGATGATTTATTTCTAATATTAGCTCTCAATTTTCTGTTTAAACATTAATTTGTAACTTTTGGCTATCTGTGGATCTTTCTGTAGAGAATTTATTGCAACTCTTTGGAAGATTTCTTTTAATGTAATGATTTTAGTAACATTTTATGTGAAAAAGAATAACCTTTGACTAAAAAGTGACATAAGCCTACAAACTCATCTTGTTTATGGCTTTTATCTGTCCAAAATCTCAAAGTATTGGTGGCTCCCTCTCCTCTGCTTTATCTCTGAGCCTAACCATAGAGGATCTAGCCTACATTTGTAGGGAAGGAAGCATCTTCCCTTAGTATAAAAAGGAAAGTGATTGTGCTCAGAAATTTGGATCTTCTCTATTAATCTCCTGACAGCTACAATATTAATCTGAAGGAATCAATCCTGAAGATCATTTAAGAGGACCTCTGATTTTTACATTAAATTACTTGGATGAAATCTTCACCTGCCCTTCTGACAAATAAGGCGTACATATACTCCCGCAATTAATTTTCTCACTCTGCATACATGCCACACGTTAGATGTCTAAGTTTACCTGTTACTTGAAAGCTACTTCGTCATGGAATATCTCCTGATAGATTGCACTACCTTGAATAATTCCATAGCTGCTCAAATTACATATATTTAAAGCTTCTCAGTTAAGCTTAATGCATGTTAATAACAGTAATTTTTTAGTTACAAATCTCAAGTATGACAGGATAAGCAATAAACATCACTACATCATTTGAGATTTGAGAAAAAGCCTACTAATAAGCAAGCAGCTCATTTTTTAAGTAATAGTAGAAGAACTATGTAATGAACTCATGGCAAAAAGTTGTATCTGATTCCCAAGTAATCAAATGTTCTACCTGTGTACAAATGCTTTTGGAAGGAAAAAGTGGTTGGTGGTGTTTGGTTGGTTTTGTTTTTAATAAAAGCTATTTAAAAATAATGAGAACAAAGAGTACCCAGGTGGTACCTGTACTTACTCATTGCCCCAGTCCAGCCTCACTGTGAGGTGTCTCTTGACCTCTCGCACCTGATCCTGTGTCAAGTGACCTGACAGCAGCTGTCTACGTAGGTCAATGAGCTCATTCATCACATGCCGCAGTTTGTAGAAAAGATCTACCTTATGTTTCTGTAAAGGTATATTTTTGGGAGGAGAGGGGAAGAGAGTGAGAAAGAAAGAAGGGGGGGGGGAGGGGGAGAAAAGAGGAGAGGAGGAAAGAAAAGAGGGGAGAGATTAATAAGTTTGGAAAGAGAGAGTGTGAGAAAAGAGAAAGAAAGAGAGAGATATTAATAAGTCACCAAATTTTCATTTAATTACCCTAGAGGAACATTAATCCAGTTCGTACAAGCTTTAAGATATTACATCAAAAAGTAGTGTTGACTGGTGCTATTTAAACTGATTAGCTTTTTATTTCTAAACTCAAGGCTCAACCTACTCAGGGGTCCATTTTCTGAAGGTGCCTAATGCTACAGATTAGAGGATTTGTGATGTGCAGCAGGGATCACTTATTCCAATCACACAACAAATTCAAAGTCACCTCACCTCTTCCCAGGCCCAACTCCTCTCCTTCATTCTCGACCCCGCCACCATTCCTTCCCCACCAGCAGGGAAGGGTGGGGGTCAGTCCATAGCAGCTCCTCTCTGCTGCTGCTCCTTTCTCCTCACACCTATCCCCAGATCCAGCATAGGTCTGCCCATGGGCTGCAATCCTCCAGGACAGACCTGCTCCGCTGCAGTGTGGATACCCGTTCCCCGCCTCCTGCTCCGCCCCTCAGGGGCCCCGGGCCTGTTTCCCGCTCTTTTTTTCCCGCCTCTTCCTCACTGCCTGTCTGGTGACCCTTTGCCTCTCCCAGAGCCACCCCCAGCTTTGCTAAGGGCTCAGCTGTGCCCTGCCGCAGGTCTCCTTCCCACAGCGACATCCCACTGCCAACACCTAGGCACAGCACCTGGCACGGGTGTCTGGGGTTTGAACAGGCATCACACCAAAGAAACCTGCACTCACTTCAACACAAAGCTGTGTCCCACCTCAGAGCAACAGCACGAACTCCCTGTTTCATGCCTATGGTGGCTTCAGAATACTGAGGCTGCCTTTGTCATTCTTCTCTAAATAAATACCATAGAATTCAAAAATACATAAAAGATTGGTATATTATGGAAGATGACCTACTTACAGTCATTTTGTTACCATGACTTCATTTAACATTTTTGTGTAGAAGTCAGGATTTTACCTCTCTCAAGAGCAGTCCCTTAAGACATTTCCCACACAATTGCCTTAGGCTAATGAGGGAGAGGAGCACAACTTTTTTTTTTTCCTTATAAAAGCTTTTCCCAGGCTCCTTGTTATGGACTTCGGGTATCTAAAGCCTGCAAGCATCATCAGCATGTGAAAGGGAACAATAAACAAGAAACAAAACAAGCCCCATGCCTTTCTTTCAGTTTTGTCTGGATTTTTAAACTAAGCCAATTATTTTATAGTAAAGCTCTGCTAGACTTTTTAGATTTGTACAATATTTATAGTTTAATCTTACCCAAAAATCTCTAACATTACCACCATGCAAACCTGAAACACTACCTACCAAATTGGACAGTATTCATCAAGTGTCTGTTGATGAATAAAGGTCAGACTTTACAGGTCCACACAAGGGTGTCTCAGGAATAGGGAAAGGAACTAAAGTACAGCTTGTGTTGGATACGTGGACAGAAAGCAGGAATCAAGACTGGCACCCACAGAAAAGCAAAGCAATTTGAAAACACAATTAATACTTGCACGTATTCTTCAGTTCTACCTGTGTGCCTACTAGACATCTGGTTCTGTTTTATTATAGAACTAAAATGGACCTTAATAACAGTTAAAAAATACAGAAAACAAATGGGGAAAAGTAAAATCAAGCAAGAATAAATATATGTAAATTACAACTTCTCCCAATTAAAACTACAAAGTACATTTACAAAAGGGTTGTGGTACCACCCTGGAGTCTTCACAAGAGCCTGGTCTCAACCTCACGCTTCTCCAACAGCACACCACTAAACATCCAACCAACATTAGTCTTTGGAACAGGTAACAGACTGATAAAGGAGGACACCCCAGTTTTGGTTTACTTCCATTCTTCTCTCCTGAGTTTCTCTGTTTATGAGCTCTCCATTTATTAGAAAGGATGCATTAACACGAATCATATTTATTCTCTCATATGAATATTCATAGCTTTTAGCTTCAAACAGAAATTAATTTTTCCAATAAAAATCTGTTTTAAATTGAGTTTCCACTGCACTCACAGAGGGCATTTCAATTTACAGTATTAGAGTAAATTAGTCACAGAAAACTAAATTCTTCAGACTCTTGCCAACAAAAATGTGTAAAATAGCTAAAAATACTGACAAATGACAAAGGGAAAACTTAAACCATAAAAAGAAAGATGAAACATCAATAAAGAAAGCAAAAGCAGAGGGGAAAAAAAAGCCTTTACAAGATAAGTAGAGACGCTGCTGCAAGCTTTTCCTTTATATTAGATGAAATGACATATCTGAATCACCATACATCATACTTAAGTACTACAGTAACTTTTTCTGGATATACTATGTCCATATGCTTCTTCCAAATAGTGAAATCCTTGAGCTAAGAGCTAAAAGATACATTTTATTTACATCAGTAAACTCAAGAAATGGTTTCTTGCACTCTTGGCAACAATCCACCTAGAAACCACAAGAATTCTGTTTTTTCCTGACATGGAAAAAAAATAAATTCAGAAAATAATGAAACCTGTGATATGAAGTCTTAAGCTATACAGAAGCTTCATCCATCTATGCAAGCTCTTTTCACCACTCCTTATTCCCACTCCTTCTCTGAAATGTACTAGATATTTCACTGGTGCAGAACTTCCACTAAGCTCAACCTTTACTTCAGAACATTATACCTGCATTACCAGAAACTCTGTACAGCAAGCAACACTTGGATTGCCTCCAAGTTAATTCCAGAACTTCTTTGGATTGATTGCACATTTCTACCAAAAATATTTGTTTAAAACATGATTACATTTAAATCCTTTGTGGGAAACAAAACAGTTATTTCATCTGCTCCAAAATCAAAACAGTGTATTTAAACCAAAGCTATCTACCAACAAGTCCAAAACCTGAGTGACAGGTTTTATCTGTTGCAAACCAAATGCATACCCTACAGCTTTTCACAGCTCTGGGCATCATACCCAGAGGAACCCAGGTAACATTACAACAACAGCAACATTTAAGGTAATAACACAGAAGAGGATGACTCCTCATGATGTTATCAAAGCTATTCACTCTTGAAAAGAGCTGCTTGCTTTCCTTAGATCTCCATTTCTGACTATGAAGGACAGTCAGTAATATTTAACTTGTCATCACAATGCTCTGTATAACCCATCTGACATTCAGAACTCTCCACAGAATATTGTGAAGAAAAGGATTCTGAAGTGTTATTTCCACACTATTGTTTTGCTTCAAGAAGAGGAGTTTTTTCCTATTTATTCCTATCACCTCACAGACATTAAATGTCTAACAAAGAAGCAATTCAGAACCTATTTTTATTGACAGTAATGCACTAAGGGACCAAAAAAATAATATTTCATATTTTTCTATTTCTTTATAGACAACTTTTCCACTTTAAAAATCAATTATACCAGTTATCTCCATTCACTAGCAGCCAAGTTGTGCATCTTGACTCATGTCTTTATGTATAACTTCAGACACCTGAGGTTGTTGAACACAGCAACTTGGGACAAGTAACAGACAATAACATTTAAGCCTTGCAGAAACAATTTTAAACAAATCTGACACAGCTTTGGTGTCTGACTTCATGCTATTAGTATTCATATGCTTTTGTTACTTTTTGGCTTTGTATCATCACCATCATCAAGAAGTGCAACTTGGCCAGAACGAGTCAGGTATCCTGGGTGTAAATTAGTAGTGTTCAGCTTTTTTCATCAATGGAAAAATAGGATGCAGAGGGAGAACTGATTATCTTGATCCACAGCAAGTGTATGTCTTTTTCCTCTAGAAGTTCTGGTCCCATAAAACTTGGAATATTGGTAGGCCTGGCTAAAAGAGGCAAGCTTTCAACCCCCTGCTGCCAGCTCTGTTACAGTAGCTCAAAGAACTTCCTGCTGGAACCACTGTCTCCAAGAGGCAGCAGAAGTCCCTGACCCTCTGCTGAATCAGGAAAGGGAAAACTGTACAGCCTCCACCTGAGAAAGAGAGAAATCTGGAGGGTTTGAGGAAGACACTGCATTCAATACTAACTGCCAGTATCTACCTGTCAGAGAGGTAATAAATGAAACCATTTTGCTCCGAAAGAAACTGAAGCAGTACTGAACACATGTGGAAGCCTCTACCTTTCATACTTCTAGTAGGCTTTTAACTACTATTGAAATGCAAAAGAACTTATAACATTCAGAGAAGAACTTCCTAGCCATGACTAAATGGCTATATTCTTTTGCAAACACAGTAAATCCCTCCCCATAAATCAGTATTTTAAGGTCATTTCCTGCATGACAAATTATTACATCTTGCATCAGTTTAAAAAGAGTTGAATACTTTAGTTTCCATTCTGAATAAACATGATGATATCATTATTAGGTGTATTAATAATTAACAACCACACTAATTAATAAAAGTAAAGCTTTCTAAATCACACCTTACATGATAAATATCTATCTAGAAATTCAAACTGATTACAGTACATAACAAGTGCTGTCAGATAAATGTTTTCCCCTTAGCAGTGCCTTACACTGGTGTGCTGTATTCTAGAGTTGAAGAATATTTTCTCCCCAAAGCATTTCCATTGCATTTGAGCTGAACATCTGCTCTTTCACTGCTATTTACATGCTTAACAGGAAACTTCACACCCAGTGGAGTTCAAGTGTATAACCTGGTATCTTCATCCTTTTTCCAGCTTCTCTCATATAGTGTCACACAGGACACTAAACTAATTTTCTCATTCACAAATGTGGAGAGGTCTAGAAGTAGAACTACTGCTTTGGACTTGACAAACACAGCAGTAACAGAAAACAATTCAAAAGAAGCCACAGAATCTGTAGAATTGAGTTAATATGTGCAATCTTAAATGTCTCTAACAATTCTGTCTCTTTTAGGGTGTTCATGCAGTTCATTATGCTAAAGAAGATTTCACCCAAAGCCAGGTTTCAAAGTTGTATTAGAAGCACCCAAAATATTAAGGAAAAAAACCCACAAAATCACAAGCAAAACACACACTGTTATCCAAATAAAATACAGAACACAGACCATTATCTCCTGACCAGTATGATTAGTGCATTTTGTAATTAATGATCCTGGGCATGATGCCACCATTTGTCCTGCAACATTTCTGTGAATCCCTAAAGGAAATGGCTGAATGGATTCCAACAGTTTTTCAACTCCACAATTCTCAGGGAAATTAAAAACCAAAACCAATTTCAATATTGTTCAAATGCAAAAACATTTCAGATATGCTTCTCACAGAGAGGTTCCAGAACATGTAAATTCCTCCAAGAGAAACAAAAATGCAACCTCAGAGGAAGAGTTCTAAGTAAAAAAAAAAGCATATTGGTTTCTTATGCCTAACCTGTGACAGCATCTGTCATTTTGTTTACAATTTTAGTCACAAAAAATCTGTTTCAGAGTCAGCAAGCAACACAAAAATTCTGGTTTTATTGCATAATATCTGTAAACAACTACTTAGTAATATCATTAACAACATTTACTGTAATTCTCACAGTATTCAGCATCATTTCCTTAAGATACCACAAAAAATGAAAAATTACATAACTAATTCCAAAATCCCACTTGATGTTCTTCAAATCTGGACTTTATATTAGAAGGATCGTGCTGTTTAGATAGAGACTAATAGGAAGTAAAAGTTTACATCCACATTTTACCTGTGGCATTTATTCTTGTGCAGTTCAAGGCAGTGTAGGCAATACAACATATCTTTTTATAGGCTGGATGGACTGAACCCACCAGATTTACCTGATAAATTAAAAGCCAAGTTGAGCTGAGCTCTAGAAGAGTTATGTTTCTGTCAGGGAAGGACAACTGAACCAACACTACTGATAAAATCATATCTGCTTTACACACATTAGAAACATTCATCCTGATCCCTTTTTCAAGAAGAGGGGTGTGAAAAGATCAAGATGAAAAAAGAAACCCTTTCCCTGAACTAGTAGACAGTTCTAATACTGAATCTTAATTGAAGCAGCTTCCAAAAAAAAAAAAAAAATCAGAGACCACTGTCCAGCAGACAAAAACACCTCCCAGAGGAAAACTAGAGCCCATTTACCTAGCAATGGAAATAGAGAATTGACCCATTTCTCCTACTTCACACCAAGGGTTAGCAGAACCCCAATCCATCCTGGAAGTCTGAGTTTTGTCTCTATAAATAATTAGAGAAAATAACTTTTTTTTTCCTAAAATGAAGACCAGGAGGAAGCAAAACTATGTACATTCTACTTTTAATAGCAGGATGGGTTTTGGAAGGTAAGCAAATCACCCACATTCATCTTTTAACTTAAAAAGATCTTCAGAGTTCCCAATTTTCTGTTTGTGTTCTGCATTATAATGCTTTTTTTTTTTCCTTCAAACACCAGATATGAAACATAAAATTGTGAGAAAATGAAAATCAAAATTCCATTACACAGGAGTGTAACTCCTTACTGAGAGCAACAATTATGTATGGTTCTTTGAGCTATTCCAATCTATGCAAACTTGTACTGCTGTATCAACATTTTCAACAGTAATGCTCATTTGTGTCTCAGACATATCACATGCCTCCCCCTACTATGACAGAAAAGGAAAATGAATGCAGGAGCCACAGCTCTTATTTATGCAAGCCATCTCTGGTACTCCTACTTTGGAACACAACAGAAGGAGAAATAAAGGGCAGGCCATGGGATCCACACACTCAGAACAACAACTGTTACTATTGAGTCAATAACTGTCCTTGCTTACATGATCAAGTTCAGATTTTAATGATTACACACAAGGAACAGAATCTTCCCTAAAGAGAAGGCTCCAAAGAGTATCAGTTGGGTAGTACCATTTGACTGGAGCCTCTACCTCAGCTGCCAGGTCAAGGACACAAAGCTAGAAAAAAACAGAAGCTGTTTTATTTGGCAACTCTGCTGATGCCCACATCTCTGAACCATGCAGGCAGTGTGGGCTGTGCCTGGCTGCAGACTGTCTCTATGGTTTAGGGAAGATGCCTCCAGACAGCTAGAGCAAATGGAAATGCACTGCATGATCAACCCAGATACTCTGTGACAAGTTGGTTTGGGTTTCAGAACAGGCAGAAATACTGTTAAGAGTCTGATCCATCAAAGCAAGCCTTATATAAACAAGTCATTTCTTCTGTCTTGACAGTAAAGGCAGCACCACATATGGCCTCAGGAGGAATACTGGTAAAATAATAACTGATTCAAATGCAAGCTAAAGATAAGCTCCTTCACCCTATGAAAGAATGTGTGAAGCAGACTAGCTGTAAGCCCTGGCACCAAGCTGATAGCCACCCCATAATACAGCAGGACTAAAAACATTCATTACAATTCAGTAGTTAAACAAAAAGAAAAAAAATGCAGCAAATAGGATAGAAATCCTAAATAAAGCCTATTTTCAAATATCTGGTTTTACCTGTGTAAAACTCTCAGGGTTTCAGTAAATACAAAATTGAAATAGTTAAAAGATGAGAGGCAGATCTGCAAATGAAAAGCTAAGAGAAAACAGGTACAACTCCCAGGATAAAGAATTAATTCAGATATGGCAATAACACTGCAAATATTTGTAATGGACCTGAGGCTGGCAGCTGTTAAAACTGCAGATTTTAAACAAAGATCCCAGTAACATCAGAATAAACCCACGTTCTTCCACTTAGGGCATCTCTTTATTATAGAGACCAAATATCAAAGCACTCCTGTTAGTGTGGAATATTGAGATTTTTTTCACCTGTTTTAAATAGGGTCACCTTCTGAGATAGAAGTTAGGTGTTTTCAGTAGTGCTCAAAATGTAAGAGCATGCTCCACAGACAAGAGCCAAAAGGAAAGGAAGAAAAATACACAGGCTAACACTCAGCTTAGGTATAATGGTTAAAAACTCCAGTTCATAAATAACAATTGAGCATGATGTCAGCATTATTTCTTGACTGAAACACAGCACATCTGGCAATGCAGTACCCTCAAGTACACTCTGATTCTCAACTGCCAAATCAGTACAGTCTCAAAAGAGAAAGAACTAGCTATTGACTCACCCTTACACAGCATCTGAATGATTTCTGGTCATCTCCTACACAAAGATCTCCAAAATATCTGCTGTTCTCTACAGTGTTTGAAATGTAAGGAAGGTAAAAAAAGTACTGAATGTCAATCTTTTCCACAGTTCATATATAAATAGCTGAAAAGTGTGTCCCTGCCAAGTAGATAAGTCATCAAAAAACCACAAAGAATATGTTTAAAGGGGTGCAAGATCTGGCACACATCTCTGAAAGGCATCACTGGAGAAAGACTCCTAAAAACCTATTACATTTTTGCACACAATTCTCTTGCCTGAAAGAACATAAAAGACATCAGTGCAGTATATCCATGTCTTAGCTTCTTTTTTTTTTACTTTTAGCAATGCTGTTTTTCAACACAGCTGGTCCTGACTAAACAGATTTAAAGATTCATCAATTCCAACACCATAAAGGATTATTGTGATTATCTAGTCTGACTTCCTGCAGGGCACAAGCCATAGAAACTCGCTCACAGATTGCTGCAACATACTTCCTCTAAGATAATGTGGCAACAGATCATTGAAAACACAATCCAGTCTTGTTTTAAAGATATCAGTAACAAAGAAACAACTGCTTTCCATGATTAATTTATTGTTAATTGCCCCAATTATTCAAAAGTGGCTTCATTTCTATTCTGAATTTACATGGATTTGGTTGGTAAATACTGGACTTTGTTGTATTTTTTTGACAGAGCTGACAGATTGAGGCAGATTTTTGATGGATCACCTCAATTAGCAATCACCTACCTGAAAAATCTTCCTCCATGTACCTATTTATAAGTCATAAACAGGCTGACTCCTCACTGAACTTTTGCTGTTTGTCTGAATAAATGTTCAAAGTAATTTCTTCACTCTACTGTGTACTTGTCAGGCTTCTGCCAGAACATTATTCTCACTTTTACATATTTACCTCTCTAGACCTAACTTTTTAGCTATTACTGAGAAGGTGTGGATAAACAGACAATTTTTTAAGCAATAATGAGAATATTCAGGAGACATGATGTACTCTAAAGACTGAGTTTGACTGTTTGGCTGTTTAGTCTACAAACAACAAGAATTAGGAAAACATTTTAAATCAGGAAGTTGCAGGAAAGAGGAATCTCTTCTCCTTGTCCATGGCAAGTAGAGTAAGAATTAACAAGCAGTAAGGAAGACTGAGCTTAGGCTTCAGAAAAATGTCTTTAACAGTATGGGACAAAAAGCACTCAGCTTTTTGAGAGGCTGCAAATTAGTCATTGTTGCAGATTTATTTTTCTTAGACAAGCAAGACAAGCACACTCTGGAAATGCCATAGGTCAAAATTAACTTGCCTTAAAGGAGTTAGGTGGACTAGGTGACCTTCAGATCCCTTCTAGGCCCTCTCCTCCCATTCTAGATTCTCTCCCCTATCACTCCTTGACTTGTAAGAATTAAGTATTGCAAGTCAGCTCTGAATCTTTCTAGCTTTCCCACTCCAATTCTGAAGTGGACACTGCACAATCAGTAGCAATTGCCCAACAATCACCTCATTCATTCTACACAGAGAAATCTCCAATTACTCTCTTCCATTGCCCCCCTGCCTATAAAGGCAAGACTTCTTATCTTTTTAGCTGTCACAATCAAGAAAGAGGCAGATGCTCCATTGGTTAGCCATATTAATGTTTCATCATGTTAAGTGTCATTGCACCCCAGGACACAAACACCATCTGTAGGTCCTTTCTATATTTGGATGTACTGGAATAGATGCTGTTTAAATGAGCCAAGTATCTGACAGAAACCACACAATTCCTGAACTAATCATTATTTAACTTACTACTTCTGCAGCATCAGCAAATTTTATGAGACTGCACCAATTCTTTCTGATTCCTAGTATGAGAATAGTGAATAAGAAAAAGGCAAGTTATTTAACCTGATGCCATTAGGTTCAACAGAAATAAAAACAGCCCAACTATTTTATTTCTAGAATACTGTGCTGGTAATGAAATCATTGTTAAACAGAATAATCACATTTAGATGTGTTTCTAGTGTGGATTTACACAGGGACAGCCAACAGCATCACAGGGAGAGTTTACATGCCTGAAATCATTGTCAGATCTGAGACAGAAAACTCAGCAGCTACTTCAGAATGACACCAAAATCCAACAACAAGCCTAAGTGGCTTGTTAAAATCATCCTCTTGATTCTAAACTTGTCAGTGGTGCTGTTAGTTCTCCTAAAATAAACTCCCATTGTGTTTGCATTCTGTGACACAAGAGCCAGACAAAAACTGACAGAAAATGGATCTTTGGTTTGTATCTTCTTAGCACTGGATAGGTCTGATCTGCCTGAGGCTGATCCGCCACACTGGACAGGTCTTCTGAGTGAGCAGGAGAAAGAGGACAGGGTTTGAAGCCTTCTGAAAAAAGCACATAGTGTTGAAGTAATATGCACCTCACTATTCAAAGTGACAGACTAAGGTTTTTCAATTATACTTTTGAAATATTAAAAATACACCATATGTATCTAAGGATCCAGCACATGGATCAGTAACTTTCAAGATCAAAAGTTTCTGTCAGCACATACACTGAAATGAAGATAGCACTAGTATCTGTAACAATATCCTTACAGTTGTTTGGTTGCTACAAAAAACACACACAGTAGTTAGGATCTTGTTTTCTTCTTTCCTCTCTTCCATTCTACCAAATGTTCCCTAATTAATGTTTTTACTTACAGTAATTCCATTAACTCTACCAACACCTTCAGGAAAATCTGCCATACATCTGCTCTTTACAGCTGCCTTTTCACTGGTAAACAGAGACAGGTTAAAAAGAAACCTGCTGCTGCTCTTTCCCAAAAAACAAGTTAACTTTCTTGTAGTATTATGAGCTACTATTCTATGCTACATTTTAGACATTCACCTAATCCTATCTGAGCAGGTTTCCAAGCATGTCCCTCTACTAAGAAAACAACAGGTCCATTTGATAGCATCAGTAAAACCACTCACCATCACTAGATACCCACTAGGCAGAAATCTCATCTGCAGAGAAACTGCAGAAGGCAACTGGCCCTGTGCACTTCAAAGTAAACTTGAGCTACTTAGGTCAAAACAAAAATTCTGAGACTAAAAATATTACTACTTTATTCCTTAAAAATGGTAACTCAGTGCCTTAGTATGTACTCTGCAGGATGGCTCACATTGCCAGGTCATCTATAGAACAAAAAGACTTCATTAACTATTACCTCAAGGTCTGAAGGGATCAAGAAAAATGACAGAGGAAGAGAGAGATGGATTCCAGAAATAAAATAACTGTCTTCTACCCTCTCCTGGCCTATCCTGACTAAAAAGAAAATATTAGATGCTAGCAGTAATAGAAGACATGGAAAAGTAATAGCACTAGGATCACTGCTAGTACTTTAACTGTTGTATTAGAACTCTGACAACATGCATCTGTACACAATAAACTGAGCTTAAGCTAATGCATCAAGGATATCTGTAAGTATTATTCTTTAATCAAACAATGGCTTGCAGAAATATAGTAATTATAAAGCTGCAACTTTGATGAAGATCAATGCAACAGCTCTATCAAAAGGTATTAACCAGATTAAACAGAAGAGAAGCTCCAACTCCCCCACAGTCAGCTGCTGAGACACAGCACAGCAACGTGCAGCTCCTCAGACAGGGTGGCAGAGGGGCACAGGGCAGGAGGGGACACAAAGGAGACAAACCACCTCTTTCAGCAGCAATGTCAGCTTACATCAGCATGAGGAGTCCAGAGGAGTATTAAGTAACAGCCTCCCCTTCCCTCTGAAAGGATGCAATCTCAGCTTCATTTCTGAACGCTTGCTCTTCACAGACTAGACAGCAAGCATTCACCAATCCCCCATCACCTCTAAGGACTTCACTGAAAGAATGAACTGAAAACTGCTCCATCAAGTGCAATTTCATTTGGATCAAACAGCTAACCTTCCAATGGCAGAGAACATAAAAGATAACACTATTACCCCTGCTTGTAAGGGCCTTTGAATTCAGACTACTGTCATTTTATTGGAAAATAAAAAACTGCCAGTGAAGGACTTGGGACTCAGGATCTTCCAAATTTATGAAAAGTCTTTTCAGCTCAGGGACATTCCAAAATTCACACACAGCTCAGCAAAACACAGTGAAAAGGAGGAATGAATATAGTCATTTAGCTCTAGAAAGCCTTGTGACAAGTCACATGGATGCACTCTTACCTGCTGAGGATAAGACTTTGGGCAAAAGAGTGGACTTTAAATACTACTTTTAAAAAGCAATTAAATTTCTTTGGACCCAAAGCTATTACTTGCCCCCCTCACCCCTAGAACAGGGGATCCTAAATGTCACAGTATTATCTGAGCAGGAAGGGACCCAAAAGGGTTGAGTCCAGCTCTTAAACCCATGGAGGACACTCCAAGAACCACACCATGTGCCTGAGAGCATTAGCTAGACGCTTCTTAAACTCCATCAGGCATGAGACCGCTTCCCTGGGGAGGCTGTTCCAGATCCCAACCACCCTCTGAGTGAAGAACCTTTTCCTAATCTCCAGCCTGAACCTCCCTTGACTCAACTTACAGAACCAATCTCCTGTCTCTCTGCATTTGCTTGCACAGCAGCCACAGAAGCCACTCCCAGCCATGTGCATGCCAGATGCAGTACTCGCCTGTTCATGTCCCTTGAGCATCTGCTGTGCCCTTGGGAACTATGAGCAGAACATGCATTTGTGTTGAGGGAAAACTAACTGGAGACCATATCAGCAGGAAGCCACTGATACAAAGAGGTAGACCAGTGGCTATTATCAGAAAATAATCTAGTCCTACACATGATTTATGTTTTCCATTATTGCAGCAGCAGCTTTTACAGTAATATGTATTGGATCTCAACACACTTGATCCTGAGTTGCTAGTGGCAGTGAGTACTGGTACTAAAAAGAAATGGGTATTTGTTCTTTACAAGCCATCAGGGTGTCCTAAATTCATTTTTCTTTTGGAGTTAACTTTTCATAATATCTCACAGATTTGGGTTTTTTTTCCTCAAATGCAGTATGCTATTTTTAGGGGTAAATGCATTTTCATGACCTGAAGAAGGTCTTACTATACAGCACAGTGACAGAAGTGATAGCAGCTGAAGACTCTGAATTCAAACTTGGCAATCAGTAGTTTTTTTGTATTTAATCAACATTTATGATTAAAACCAAAGCTGTATCTATGAACAACCAGCTAGTACAAGACTCTGCTTCTAAATCAAAAATGAGACCAAAAACCAAGCCACCAAGAAATTGACAGGAAGATGAACAAAAAAATCTGAAAAGCTAAGTTATAATTCTCTCCCAGTTTCTTTATTGCTGTTTATTTGCATTCCTTCTATATTAAGCAATCTTCATGTAGAAAACATAGCATGGTAACTTCTATTATACAACAAAAACTTCAAGAAACAAACTCAGAATTTCTGAAGGGAGACTGAAGTATAGAAGTGTCCACTGATTGTGTCTTCTGTGTCACTACTTTGTGACATCTCCTGTAATACTGGCACAGAAGATGGGAGGTCAGAACCCTCTGCAGTGTATTTTCCTCATTTTAAGGGTGGCTCCCCCTCTTTCTGGAAGTGACATTTACTGTTCACTGCAGAATAGCTGAAATATATGAGGATGGAAGGAGGTTTACAGCCTCATTACCATACACCATATGGTAAGTGACCACAAAATTAAAGGTCTTATCATAACTCTTACAGAAACAGCAGACACCTGAGAACAGCAGCATTTCCTTGTTCTTGAATGCTTGCCTTTGCAACACTTCTTACACTTCTACAACAGTTTTTATTGGCCAATTATCTCTACAGTATATCCACAATCAGGTGGCTGGAAGTTGAAGAAAGAGGTCTTTAATAATCTTTCTGATAAATGCTTTAATTTCACCTTAATACCCTATGTAAAACTAAATATCTATCCATTTACCAGACTTACCACTGAGTTTTTAAATTAAGATGCATTTTTATTCCTGTTTATTTAGAAGGGCATCACAATCAACCATTATCTCCTCTCCAGCCAAATGCAACAATACAGAGAGTAATTTAATTTGGCAGGCCAAGTGCTGGCTGTCCACTGCTGCAGCTACAGAGCTCTCTGTTGCTCCAACCACAAGGTTTTCAGTATGCTTGTGCATATGTTAATTCCCATAACCCTGATTTTCTACCCCTCCCACCCATGAAACTTGCTGTTACTGACCCCCTTTATATATAACATATATATATATATATTACAGTTATATAGATAGATATTAAAACTTATTTCTTGATACCACACAGACAGCAGTGCCATGCAGGCTGCCAAAAGGACAGATGTTCTTTGCTTCTCTATTAAAAACAACTAAAAATCTGTCTTTTATGAAATTAAATGCAACAAACTGTCTTTTAGTTCAAATAAATACCCCCTAGGGATGATCAGCCTTTTCCCTTCTAAGCTCTAGACATGCACACAAGCTTGCTCACTCACTCCAAAAAGCAAGATTGCCAATTTCCCCTACCCCTTTCCAGCCCCCCTCAACCTTCTCCAATTAGCTGTTCTTTAAAACAAAACAAAACACAACCACACTGCCACATCTCCTCAAAATACATCTTTGGAAGACTAAAATCAAATCACACTACCATTTACCACTATTTCAAATGCAATTCTGTCATAACACCATATTTGGAACAACCCAGGTGTGTCTCTCCAGCTACAGATGAAGAAACTCTCCAACTTCTGCTTGGATTAAAACCTTCTCTCCCAGTTCTAATGTAATTAAGTGTTGAGTGCATTTACACTACAAAAGAAATAGTTTGAAAGCATCTGCAGGTCAGGCACTGGTTCCCCCTCAGTAAATTCTGTTTCCTTGCTGATTGTCTGTTCACAGCTAGTTTTAAGCCAGCATCCAATAAAATCAAATCCCCATGTTTTATTTACTATTGCACAAGTGCAATACACTGTCACATTGTTTTCAGCATGTAGTAGACTGCATATTGCTCTAAAAGAAAGAGCTCTTTGTTAACTACAAACTAGGTAACACTTCAAAAATGTACAATTAATCTACAATAAAAAATGCCTCCAAATCCCCCCTCAATTCACTATGAGTTTCAGCCACTGGGAAGGCAGCTATTCTCTTCTATTTACCAAAATAAAGAGCATATGATGACCTCCCATATTGATGGCTATAAAGCAAGAAATCACAAAAACACCCTGCACATAGTTTGTCACAGCAGGACATGCCAAGGACACCAGAAGGTGACCTGCATTTCATTCTGTCTTTATTTTAAACCTCTATTTAAAAAAAGTAATAAATCTATCCATCTCCATGGTAACTCAAACCACATCTTCCTCCCATACAGTCTGATTAAGACTCTGTAGGTTTTCTGTTATAGTCCACCTTTTGTTTGTTTGAAAATACATAAGAACTGTCTTGTTGATCCTAATAATCTTACTTGATATCATCAATCTACAAGTGTAAGCAAATGAAAAGTGAAATGTACTTGCTCCTTGCTACATTGTTCTGTAAATGAAATAAACTAGCCATAAGTTCTGGGGTCTTCAAAGGAATGTAACTTTCAAACCAATTCTAATTTTTCACATTTTAATGGTACAAGACCTGCTTACAAACTACTCTTATTTTAGTCTTCTAAAAATTTATGTCTACTTCTAATTCCTTAAAGCTCACAGACTTCCACAAATCACTAGGAGACCAACTGCATTAAAGCTCTTAGAAATAGGGAGGGGAAAACCAGTAATTAGGGGAACCTTTATATTCCTAAAATATGAAGCACTTAAACTGCACTCCAGCAAGTCAGTGCTGATGGGGAGATGTACCAAAATGGACTGCATTTCTATGGCAGTGACCTAATATACAGTGTAGATTCTACTTGAAAACTCTTCCACCAGAGGAGAAACACAGACATCATGACATCCACTAAAGACCTCCAAGAAACCACAGCTAATAGACTAATGTAAATGCAAGTCTCCATTTCACAAAGCATGAGGAGGACTTTTACTCAACCTTCCAAAGACAACATATGTAAGCAGTGTAAAACCCTATGATTTTAGGGACAAAAGTGTTTTATCTGCCTCAGGTAATGTTAGACATAGATCACATGGTGACATTTCTGTATTGTGGTCTTTAATCTGGTCCCCACAAGTCAAGAAAGATGCAGACAGGCTGAGGCAATTCCAAGGAAGAGCCATGAATATGATCACAGGGCTGGAGAACCTGCCCTGTGAGGAAAGACAGAAGGAGTTTGGTCTTTTCTCCCTGGAGAAGGTGGCTCAGAGGGACCTCATCACAGTAGTCTAGTACTCACATGGTGGCTACAAAGAGGATAGAGGCTCTCTCTTCACAAGAAGCCATGTGGAGAAGAGAAGGGGCAACAGGCATAAATTGCACCGGGATAAGTTTCATTTCAACATAAGAAAGTATTTTTTTTACAGTAAGAGCAATCATTCACTAGAACAACCTCCCCAGGGTTATGGTAAAGTCCCATTGCTGGATGTTTCCAAGAGTGATTGGACAGGGTGCTGGATCATCTCAAGCAGGCTCCCCTTCCCACAAAAGGTTGGGCCAGATGATCTTTTCAGGTCCCTTCCAACCTGAGTTAGTCAACAATTTATCTCTAGTTTCTCCTTCCATAACTGAACACACCATATCATAAAAACACCCACCTTACACACACAACACTGAAGGGTTCATCATTCTGCCTTCTCCAAATCATTCTGCACACACTCTTCACAACTCAATCAACCTTCAAGTAGTTTCTAGTAATCACAGAACAAATCTGCTAAAAGCCTCTGATTAGGTTGCTAAGCAATCAGATGTTTTTCTAGCACACTGTTCCCTTTGAGAAACTGAAGCACTAGATGCTACTGCAAGCAGAAATATTTACTTGTTGTTTCCCTTATATTCTGTGCAGCACTTAAGCAGACTATCAGCTGCCTCCAATTCCCATGTGAGTTCCTGGCCACTGCAGGAAGATCCAGCCCTCACTGCAAACACAGAAAGACACAAAAATATCCATAATACTCCTGAAAATTAGAACACAGGAGTAGAGATAATAAAGCAGTAACTTCAAGTCTCTCTGCTAGTGCCAACTAAGGGTCAGCAAGGTCTTAAGATTCTTTTTAGATATCTTTTTCACTCTCTTCCTTGATAGGATCCTTGAAACATTTAAGAGGAGGGAAAAGGAAACCTGTTTCAGAGTCAGCTGGCAAGAATCCATCTGTTCCCAACACCACTAGGTCTTCCTACTAAAACCAAAGAAGTCACTCCACACTCTTCCCTCCACTCCCCTCTAGCATAAATGTAGCAAATTACCTTTATTGATCTGACCAAATTCTAAATTGGGCAATTATGTTTGGTCTCTCCACAATCATCTGCTCTTTCAACAGAAATAGTTCTCACATCACATCTTAAACTCTGAGGAATATTTTTTACTGTTAAAATAGCTACTATGCTCCAACTGTGAGTTTCAGTGATCTCTTGAGCTGACTTAACAACTCACAGGAGTCTTGTTTGACCTAATTAAAGCAAGCTCTCAGAGAACTTGCAGATCCTTTATTTAGAAGGAGTACAAAAATAACAAATCTTATCAACACATACAGGGTAAGAGAGAAAGTTGTCTACCTTACTGGTATTATTTTGCTGTCTCAGTGGAAGTCATACACTGGTCTGGGCAACTACCTAAGAGCTGCATGCATTAATTTCACTGCAACAAATGCAATTTTGCATCTTTTATTCACCTCTGTGCCTCTTCTGTGCCTACAGAAGTCTCCTTAAGTTTTGTTCTTGCTTTTCTGCTCTCTCTCCCTCGTCCCTTTGGAGTAGTCATGAGAACAAACTCAGCTTCCTACAGCAGCATCAATAATTATCTTACTTTTCTTTCCTCTTCCACTCCATACTAAGTCCAGTACTGGGGAAAGGACTCACTGGGATCTTTTCTTTGTAAGCCTTTGTAATACTGAAAGGGTATGTAGAATCTTTTCAATTTCTGAGGCTTCCCACAAAATGAAAGAGTTATCTTGTCCAAATTAATCTAAATCTAATACATAGTGTTTGAGCCAGGCAGAACAGTAACACAAGATGCAGTGTCCATACACCTAGGGACAACATATGCACATGTATATACACACACTGACACACACATCTGGGCAGCTCTGGTTATCAGAAACCATACCTACATTATGAGCAACCCTGTATCCAGTGTTTGCATAGTACAGATTTGAAACACTTGGTTCCTGTGAACTCCCTCCCAAAGAGTTTTTAGGATGGCAGCAGGAAAATCCAAACCAGGGAGGTTAAATAGAACAGTGACCTTTTTTGACAGAAAGTAGTTACCAAGTCTTCCTGGTTTTCTCTGCTCATTTTAGAAGCCTGGATACAGGTAGATCAAAAAGCAAAGAACTGCTTTTTCTCATCTCCCAGTGTCATGCCACTGTGTCTATCTGCACACAGACTGCACATCCCAATAGGGGAAAATGTGCTTTGGTCAAAGAATCATAGAATGGTTTGGGTTGGAAAGGACCTTTCAAGGTCATCTAGTCCAGCCCCCTTGCAGTCAGCAGAGACATCTTCAACTAGTTCAGGTTGCTCAGAGCCCCAAACAACCTGACCTGGAATGGTTCCAGGGATGGGCCACCTACCACCTTTCTGGGCAACTTGGGCCAGTGTTTCAACACCCTCAGTGTAAAGAATTTCCTCCTTACATCTAGTCTAAATCATCCCTCTTTTAGTTCAAAACTGTTACCACTTGCCCTGCCACAAAGTTTGTCCTCATAACAGTGAAAATCATCTTTATTCATTTAAAAATATTTAAGTTCTACTACTCATTACTCAGTAAGAAAAAAGAAAAGTGTGATTTTTAGGTTGGCAGAGAGTTTTTAACCAGGTTATCATTACTAGAACAAAACCCACCCAATATAAGTAATCAATTCTGACAGCTTCCATATCAGTACTAAGTACTTTCCAAATTCAAACCTCCTGCATTTTCAAATATCTTATTGTTTCGTTAGCACTTAAAGGGTTCTGATATCAGAGACCATAACACACTGCTACAGTAAAGCAAAGAACACTCCATACATATCTCTATTTCAAATTCATTCCAGGCACATCTCTTCCTTTATGAACTCACTGCACACAAATGTCTTTTTCTGCACACTCTCAGCTTCTAGTTCTACCAAGATTATCACTTTGCTTTCACCCTGATAGCTAAAATTACAAGAATATCACAGCCCTGCAGCAGAGGGAGAACTCAGGCTTATCCTTCCAATATACACTTCAGACACACAAACTGAAATTACTGCACAACTCTTGAAACTCAAAGCTCTTCAAGTCTCCCCACACACAGTTCCTTCCTGCTAATAGCATGGACTCTGTAGTCAGAAGGGATTTTCAGTATCACATTCCTGTTCCTACTGTTTAACTGAGAGGCAAAAAATCTTACAATGTATCTCAATGATATTACCAAAGCAATTTCTTGGAATTTTGTATCAAACAAAGTTGGTCTTTCAAGCCTCAACCCAGATTAAGAAGTCTGCCAAAAACCAGGAGGTGAACATTTCAGCCTATGGAGGGGGACTGAGAAATGCTGCACATTGTGTTTGGCAGTTGTCTTCCAGTGCAACACTGCTAAACAATCAAGTGCCTGCTGTTATCATTTCTAGATACTGATTTACTGAAAACATCTGCACTAACAGCTAGCATTTGAACTTCCACTAGAGTAAGAATTTTTTCTACACAGCTGACTATGCACAGTAGCATGATAAATAACATTCATTAGATCTCTTAGATGATTCTTATTACAGTTTGGGAGTAATAGAAGTTTCTGCTGGTGCTGATCCAACAACAAGCAAGTATTTCCATTTAGTCTTTTAATATATTTTAAGATATGACCTTACAGCATAGCTTCTAGCCTGAATACCAATTATAAAACCCTAATCCCAGTTCTGCCACATCCATTTATGCAGCTCTGTACAGTTCCTCAGGCTTCAAATTTACAGTCTGCAAACGAGACGAATTTCTGCTCCCCACCTACCAATAGTGTAGGTTGTTTTCTCATGTCAGAAAGGCTATGGTACTGCATCAGAACACCAGAAAACACAGAAGGTGGTCAAACTCTGACAGCTTTCCCAAGGAAGTTGTGGAATCTCCATTCCCAAGAAGCTCAAAGCTTCACTGGATGCAGTCCTGGACAACCTGGTCTAGCTGAACCTAGCAGAGATTTCCCTTCTAACCTCAACAATTCTGTGAGTATTTTTTCCCCCTTATTTCTGGAAAAAACACCACCACAAACCAATTTATTTTCTATTCTCAAACTCTGCTACTTTCTTCTTCTCATGGAACAGATGTTTCCTTCAAAGTTCAATGAAAACAGTAAACTCTTTCCATTGTTATTTAAGAATACCATAACATTGTGTGCAATGTTAATAATGAGCTACAACAGAAAGCAGTCCCAGAAAGAAAATCACTAAGCAAAAGTTTATAGCTAGAGCTTTACCTCTCCCTCTCCTCAAGGATCTAGTTTTAACAATAAAAAGGAAATAGACTAGTAGAAAGGAAGCATAACTCATTTGTAGTTAAAATGATTCCCCTCTCTCCAATTCAGTACTACTGTATTGTCAGTATTACTCTTGCCATCTTCATCTGACACTTGGGAGAGAGAAAAAATTTACTGGAAGAAAACAGAAATGATTGCTTCATTCACATACACCAGAGAAGTAAATGCTTGAAATGGAAAAAGGAGGAGTGCTAGGTGTAAGAAGGGCATAAAAAATAGTGTATATGCCACGTGCCACCCCCTCTACTCTCAAGTTACATCTGATGCTACTTTCCAAGAAAATTTCTTCAGCCACATCTGATCCCCATCAAAGTGGAAGCAACAAAAATAAAATTAACTTCATAATAGACTTGATTGCTTTTTGAAAGGCATACAGAACATGACTGGTCATGTTACAGATGCATTAAATTCATTTAATTGGATCTTCTCTGGTTTTATTTCCTAGATACCTACCTACTGCTACAGGTTTAAGTAAGGAAACAAAGCTGCTGCACCTCTGTGTAGAGGTATTTCTTCCAAATTAAGGGCAGAAAGGGAACTGATGCTTGAACCACCTATGGTTCTTGGTCCTAATCCCACAGTTATGGCTTGGAAGCACTAAGCTATAAAGCCAAAAGAAGGAAGGCATTAAAAAGGAATAAACTCCTTTCAAATGGCCAAGTCACTTGCTGTTCCATGGGATTTGGTCATTTCAAAAGCAAGAAAAATACAAAGATAAAAGCAAAAGCAGATGACATATGGCAGCAACCACAAATTATGTAAACCAGGTGAGTATAAAACTCAATACACTTATCCTGAGTGTTTGTTTTAATAGGTGAAGGAACAAAGACCTCAGAGTTCTTCCTCTTTCAAAGTCTAGATGCTGTAACAAATACAGACTGGGCTGAAAAGTTCTTTGAAGTCTTGGAGGGAACACACAGAACTCTTCCATTGTGTGTTACTAATCACATATATTGTTCTCAGTTATTTAAAAACACTTCAAAATTGGGGGTTTTTAAACAACAAAGCTTCCAGAACCGAAGGCAGAATTCCCAAACTGCTCAAATACCCAAGGCAGCCCATGTGAACCTCAGAGGAGCAGTGATTCTGCAGTGAGCCAACTCCCCACTAGGGAAAATTAACCTAACAATTCTTATACTGATTAGGATTTTTTATTAATGGACTGAAATGCAGGCAACATATCTCCCATGACAGTTGAGAAGTAAAGTACAGTAAGAAGAGTTCTGTCCTTACCACATACAGCTGTTTCCAGAGCACAGCCCATTCTTGCAGTGTTGCTGTGACTTCAGTCACAACAGAATCTTCAAGGGGAACAACTGTTTCATATTGCCTGTACAAGAAGGGGAAGGGGGGGGAAAGAAAAAAATATTAAAGGTACCCTGGAAAGCCTGAAAAAGAAATAAATGTCAGCATAATAATTTGTAAAATGCTAGAACTTGAATGCCTTTGAAATCGTTCAACATAAAGGAAAATACCTTGCAAGGAACATTCTGTCTGTTACAACACTAAAGCAGCTCCAGAGTCATGTTGACTGCTCCTCTATTACATTCTACAAGAATCAACTTAGGTGAAGCATTTCCCAATTATCTGTTCAAAATGTATCATTTCATTCTAGCCAAGGTTAATGTAAACACTTGTCATGATTACAGCATGTTTAGTTAACTACAAGTAACTAATTACCCCCCCTGTAAATTGGGGTCTTTCACAGTTTGTGTCTCCTCTCTAAGCCAGCTCAACACTTTTTTCCCCTCCAGTTAATGGTACTGGATAACCTATGAACCATTAGTACATATCATTTTACTACAGCCCAAATTTCTGAAGGATCAGTATTGCAGTTGTCCTTACTTGGCTCCTCTGAGGGTAAATACACCACTCCAGACTATCAGAAGTCTCCTACTTTTCTACAGATACTTCACTAAAGGCCATTTAATGCATCTTCTCTTCCACATTTCATTTGGTTCCTTGGGTCACTGTCTGAAATGCTGCACTTAGAAATCTCTCCACAGTGGCCTTAATCTAGAATATGTAGGTAAGGGCAGCAGTGAAAACACAACATATTGATTCCAGAGTCTCAGGCAATCTCACAGGAAACTGCAGTTTATAGAGCCTACAGCACAGTAAAGTCTCTTGACATTATGTTGCCATATGTATTGTTCTTTACATTGTTTAAATTAAACCTACCTCTAGCAACATATGAGCTACACATAAAGACAGTGAAGGTGAAACATTTTCAGCAGAGTGTACTTCTGTCATTCTTTGGTTTGAGGTGTGGAGAGTTAGATCCTTTTGAAGAGTTTCAAAGTAACACAGGTACCTTGTCAGCTCTATCTCTACTGAAAAGCCAGATGGGCTGTCTACATGCCAGTGCCTCCACTACAAACAGGAACATAAAGAATCTTGCCCATGGGGAAACAAGGAGAAGTGAAAACTATAGAGTTCTTTAAAATATATGCTTCAGATGATACCTCTGAAGTTACAGTTTGATGAGCAGAAGTGAACAGGAGTAACAAACAGAACTGATTCATGCTGTATTAAAAAAAAACCAAACAAACCCCAAAGCTCTGTAGAGTTACATTTAATTTTCCAATCCTAACACACACCAAAAGATCTAATGAACTAAAACCACTCTATAAATTTTAATAACTATTTCTTAGATTCCCTTCTAGATGAGAAGCACTGCAGCTTCTTAGGGAGTGGGAAAAACACTCACCCTCTATTACTGACGATTGCCTTTTTCAAGTGAATATAATTGGCAGGAAAAATCCCCTGCAAGAGAAAAAGGAGTTTGTAAGTTAGAAAAATACATTTGCCATTTTTAGCATTCATATCTTTAGCCAAAAAAAGGAATTGTTGATATACCTATCAAAGAAACCCCTAATGCTGTGTCAAAGAAGCTGCCACAGTCAAAATTCAACATTCAAATCAGTCACAATTTAATCCACTCTAGAACAGGTCAGCACACTGGCATCATCTCCATCTTGAAAGAACAACTCCTGAAGAAGGAAGTGTGGCAAGTCTGTTCAATAAAGGTACCATACACAGATTCAAACTCCTGAAGTGATCAGAAACACTGCTGTATGAGAAATATGCTCTGGTTTAAAAATCATGGGTAAGTCAACTAGGATGAAACAAAAATGTGCCACTCCAATCCTACACAGCTGCCTGGGAAGGGGCAAGATTGATTTAAGAGAAAAGTTTAGCCAACCTCTTCCTACTGCAAAGGCTCTGTGAGCCCAACAATTCACTAACAGGTGATGAGGAAGCAGGGAAAAGGTGTCACAAACAGGAAGAGTTCAAAGAACAGCTTGTAGTTAGCAGAAAAGGAATGAGTAACAGATGTAACTACCAGGAGCATCTCCTGGAGAGATCTAAGCCAGCCAGGACAGGTGGTAAAGGGGCCAAGAGCAGCAGAGCATCCAGATCAGGCCTCTGTGTCAACTGTGCCACAATACACGAGAGGGCAAGGACATAGGTTATAAGAAAACCCAAAACAGTCTACCATCAACTTTGTGCCTAGCCCCTATCAGTCTTTTGCAAAGGAAAGAAGTACTGTATGATTTGCATGCCCTGGAGCTGTCCTCCTCCCTCTGTCCTACAGAAAGCTGTTTAAACTCACTTGGGTTAGCTCTGGGTATCTGCTTGTTGCTGTTTCCATCACAGCTGGATTCCACCCTTTCCTGTGCCATTTGTGTTCTTGTGTGGTGAGACAAGGGGAAGAAAGGTAATTTAAACCACACTTTTCACAGCTTGCATTATCTCTGTAAAACACATGGCCCTGAATGCTCAGCAAAAACTCAGTGTGTAAGAATGGTAAGATTCAGTGGGGAATACAGGATCAACATTGGTAAGCTCCTGGTAAAAAAAACCACTGACAGCCTCTGGACAAAAATATCAGTAACCAAGGGTGGGCTTTCATTCTTTTAGAGCTTTAAAACAGTAGAATTTAGGAAGAAAAATTTTCATGGATGGGTAGAAAGGAAATACTAAGTAAAGATGATTCAAAATGCTAAGAAAAATTCCTTCCTTTTCATAGGCAAGACTGAAATAGTAGAAGGAAAAAAGACGAATCTATTAATCTAAAAGGAATGGCTTCATCAGACAAAGAAAAAAGTAAAAGTGCATGCTTTCAGCCACACAAAGAACCTGGAAAAAGACAGAAATGCTACTTTAGTTTCTTCTTTGGTTCACTTCCACTTAATGCTGTTTATTTCTGTGATCCTGTGCTGGTTACCTAAGAAACCAAGGAAGGTTTGGAGGTTGAAGATATATGCAAGCAAAAGATGTACCACCACCACACACAATGAATGCAGGCTTTTCCATTGCTAGAGTATTTGCAGTCCTGACAACATGTTAGTGGTATTATTATCCTCCATAATAAAGGTGACCATGAGGAATCTGGTATTCTTATCTGTAGAGCTAAACACAAGCTATATTTAACCCAAAAGACAATGAAGTGAAGCATACACAGAGGCAACTATTCACATGTCTGAATAAATACATTTTAAGAAATGATACATGCACTCAAAAAACTCCTATCAGAGCAGTCAACAAAGTACTGCAACAGCAAAACAGGGACAGGACTGGAAAATAACCAAATACAGTGGCTCAACTGTCAAGATCTGAAAAAAAGACCAAACTTGCAATAACTTTTTCATCAGACTTTTTTCAAAGTTGCCTTAGATTAATAATGCAAAAATACTACATGTGTTCTTTAAAAATCCTGAATTAAGCACTGCAAGATGAGCCATCTCTGCTTTTCTCAGGGGAGCAAGGTGGAGAGGATCAAACTGGGAGAGATTTAGAAGTGTTAGAAGGATTACATGACAGATTTCTCATCCTTTGGGTGACTAAGGAATATTGCTCTCTCAATTTCAGAAACAAATCCAATCCTCCCACAGGCAAAAAGTTAGAAGTAAAATCCTAAGGGTAAGGAAAACTAAAGTTTTACTGGGTTGCAATAGCATAACAGATACAGTCTCTCACTGATGACAGAAATGTATTCACACTTACCTTTACATTGGGCTTCTTAATGGAAACTCCTCTGTACCAGCCTAAAACCAGACAGAACAGATTACATTAACTTGTGGCACTGCTTACTTAACAAAGAAGTAAACTAACTGAAAACTATGCAGTTACTGAGATCATCTGGAAAACCAGTTGTGCTTCACACAGGTCAAGTTTTTTAAAGGTTGGTTTGGTTTGATTTAATTATTCTGTTGCTCTGCAATGATGACAAGCAATTAAAAACCTGGAATGCTCCTGTTTATTCCCACCAGGAATAAAAGCAGCTTAATTCTTAAATCCTTGTACTCATCATCATTAGCCACTGTGGCAAAGCCACATTCAGAGCTCATGCAAGAATCTGCACTGGGCACTTGTCTTTCCTAAGTGTTTATCACAACAAAATCTCCAGACTTCAAAAACTTGTCCTTTTAAAGACAGGAAACATAATTATCATGTGTTTACAATATTGTTTAAACAAATATAAATCCTTTCCAAGTGTCTGGCCTTATGTATGTCTGTGAGACTACAGAACAGACTTCAGGATCTGTTTTCACAAACCCAATTACTATTCTTGTATTCCCCATCAGTTAACAGCCCCAGACAGGACAATAAATCAGAGGAAAAGCCAAAGCTGCAAAAGCTACAAGTTAAACAGCAGAACCCAATTACTCCCATTTTACACAGGTAAAAGTAGTTTCACTTCATGCAAGATTCAACATTTCCTGTTGTTTCTTGAAAACACCATCCAGTTTAGCAATGGAAAGGAGCTCACTTCAGTCATCATGGTTGCTCTTCCCCTCCTTAGGACACATAAAAATACCTCAAAGTCTTGTTAATAACATGCTTCTCTCTTCATATTTTGTCTAATGCTGCAGCCCCAGAATCTAAAGCTAAGCATTTATCCTGGAGCACCCCACAGGAGCATGGGCAATGAAGAGTTGCGCAGGACCGGCCACCACCATAGGCAGCAAGTTCAACTGCCTGCTTGCCCCTCTTCTATCTACTGCAGCCCAGTATTCAGACAGGCAACCACCCCAACTTGCCAAAAACTTGCCCAAACTCAACAATTGCACATAATCTAAATCCACTTTCTGTAAAAATCCCTTTATTTTTTCCAGTAACTTCATACTTTTAGTGTCAGGTTTTTTTCCTACAGATATAATTTAGTATCTGCAACGTTTAAAAAAGCACTAGGAAAATTTGTCAGTAATTTGCTCTGGAGAAAAAAGAATAGAACAAAGTAACTGTATTTTGTCTCCCAGAAAAAGGACTTCATATTTGGCTGCATTATGACATGAGTCTCATTTAGAGGCTCCAAAGTGGGGAAGAGAGTCTTGATTTTCTTTTAAAGGCAGCCTACTAGTCTTGAGTTAGTATCTTTTAGAGGAAAGCTGAGTCAATAGAAAAGAAAATAGATAATGAATTCAAGACATTTGCAAATCCTACCAAAAAAAAAATAAAATCCATCTTTATTCCACAAATTTCCCATAAACATAGGACACAACAAATCTATTTTCCCCATGAAATGATTGCTTATATTAACAAATAAAATTTAATTTTCAATTTACTTCTTAACTGCTAAACTTCATGGCCATCATGTCAATTTAAATATATATATGCACAAACAACACATACAGATCCTTAAAATGAGTAATTTCTAAAGCTCCACATAAGGAAAGCTTATTCCTTGCCTGTGGAAAGCGATCCACCAGCTCCCACAAAACCTACACCCCAAGGGATTTCTGCACACTAGTCCAAGGAAACAGTATATTTCTGCAACTCCACACAGACCAGTTTTACAGTGGTGGTGTTGCACAGGCATCTTTTTAGAAGAAATGTCTTCCATGGATCAACACTGGCCAAGAAAACTGCAAGTAACAGTAACCCTCACTGAACAACCTATTCCAGGGGCTCAGGCAACATACACACACTATAACCTCAACTTTCTTTGCTGCTATTTGAATGCAGGATTTTCTTCTTTTGGAGAACATGGGAAACATTTTGTTGTTTTCCCTTTTCAAATTCAGCAAAATACCTGCAAACAAAAGTGATACATTTCCCTTGACTTGTGTAGACTGTGCTCTCAAGATCTTAGCTTTCCTTTCTTTTTTCTCTTTCAGGGTTTTCTTTCCTCCAACTCCTGCAAGCAAGATATAGTAGAAAGAAGAGCTCACCAGGACCTGAAAGCACTAGATTGTAAAATGTAATTCCTTATGCATTTATAGTGAACACTATCAAAACCTCACTCTGTATCTCCAAGTAAAAGCTATGAGAAAAGATACAAGACACATTTAGAAAACTGCATCTGCATTACATTACTCACTGAAGTGAGCTAACCCTTCATTCTGGAACTGGTCTTAAGTAGATTAATATTGATCTAATCATGTATTTTAAAGAATATTTCTTCTGGAAGATTTAATCATGATAGCAATCAATTCCAGGCAGGTGCTTCAGCTGATTGTGATCACAAGGTGCACTACATGGTTAGGCCTCAATACTGATTAACATTTTTCAGCTGTTCCTGTTCAGCAAATGAATTATTAACATCTTAGAGTTATGGCATTTGTTTTTTAGTGATACATGGCCATTAAAGGGTACTGACTTCAAAGAAAAAGTGAAAAAGTTGTGAGTTAAAAATCAAGAAGCAGAAAAACCATAGCTTTCTCTTCTTCCCCCTCTGCCAAGCCCAGAGAGCAGGCTAGGGGTAGGCAAGAAGTTGGGACAGCTGACCTGAATCAGCCAAAGGGATATTCTATACCATGTAATATCATTTACTACAAGAACACCAAAAATAGGTCTATCAGAAACACCTTTCTAAGCAACATCCTATTCAAGATAAGGAGAACACTGAAAATATCCCAAAAATGTCTGATGAATGTCAAGTATTATAGCCCAAATAAAGTAGATAAAATGATGAAAACATCCTAGAACAGGCAATAAGACCTTCAATGATACAGATGACACTGCAAGTGAACCTTCCTTTCCTTCTTTTTTGTCTTTCATCACACAGAACATAGGCACAGGATGAGCCTGCTGCTTACACCACAGCACAGTAACAACTGAAGAAAGCATTGTTATGTCTGAACAGCTGTGAGAAGCTGGGGATGAATGCAGACATTTGTTCCTCATCTTACTGTTGCACTGCTGTGTTTTTCTGAGTAAGTGCTGTGACAAAGCCACATACATGATCAATTTGGATGAATGCAGGTGTAAAGCATGTTGTTAATTTGTTTTAAAGAAACTGATAGGATGACAGCTGTAATGCCTCAGTAAAACAGAAACTGTCAGCACAGCAATTACATACACTTTCCTACTCCAACTGACACTGAATACCTCATGTTTTACACTCTCATTATGCCCAAGGCAAAGGTTTCATCCAAGCACTGCAGAAGAAAATAGAATCATATCCATTCCAGCATGTTCTGGACAAATGACTGTATCTTAAAGCCCTATTCCAAATTTGGTTTTGCATGGTTTGCACAGTGCAGTTGATAAACCAAGATAGTTAGACAAACCAAACAGTCTACCTGAAGCTCTAGAGCCACACTGCCCAGTGATCCATGCCAGCTAAGCCAGTCTAAATACGATGTTTCTAAGGTGAAACATAGAACCCAGGAAACAAAACACAATCCTTTATGGCTGCTTTATTCAAATACCATCTGATGATATTTAATAAAAGCTAAGAAAAGTGAAGAGTAGGCTGATGTATGTCTCTATCTTCCTCTGCATACACCACACAGCAAATAAACCCTCAGAGAGCTGCAAGAAGAATCCATGCAGTAAAACTGGAGAAAAAAAAAACAACAAAAAAAACCCAAAAAGTACCCCATTATGCCTGTTCCACCTGCACATTAACACCACCACTTGCTCATAACCTTTTCTTCAAAATCACAGAATATCAGAATCACAGAATGCCAGGGGTTGGAAGGGACCTTGAGAGATCATCTAGTCCAACCCCCCTGCTAGAGCAAGAGTCTTCCCTGACTGGGAATCAACCCCAGGCCCCGGCGGTGAGAGCACCGAATCTTACCACTAGAGCACCACTCCTGCCTACACATCTACTTACACTGTAGCTACTTGCAGGCCAGTAATAAAAGCTACAGTAGCAGTATTGCCAAGAATGTGTCCCTGTCCTTCCCTTTGTTTCTAGGGCTTCCTCAGCTATGAGAAAAGTAGTAGGCTTCCTGCTTAGCTTCTCTGAGGCCAAGAACACAACAAAGCCCCTGAAGAGGCAGAACAGAAGAATGGACTGTGACATGGACAAACCAACACCATATATCACAGAGAATGCTTAAGTAAATAACATACCTTTCACCTACAGCTACCTGTACATACAGAAATGCAGTCTGGGAAATCTGAAGCTGTATTACAGCAACCTGCATGCTCTTAGATAAAGACTGAAAAGCAGTCCTGTGCCACACACACAAGCTCCTGCAACAGAGCAATCCTAGTTAAACTGCAACAGGAGCTCTGGGGCAGGCCTGCACATCTCAATCTCTTCATCTGAGCGATTAGAAGAGCTACTAACGCTTTTTGACCTCTACTTGAAAGTGCCTGGAACAAAAGAGGATATTCTTTCCAAAAGGTACCTCAGCCTTTTTCAGATTTCCACTTAACAAGGGGTCTGTCACACACAAAAACCTCATCCCTGTCAAGCACTCAGTAGCAGAGGAACAGAGTCCTAACTGAAAGGTATTGATCTGTTTATCAGAAAACTAAAACTCAAGTATCTTGGTTAAATAAGGTAGCATCAGCTGCAGACTGTAGGAAAAAAATTCTAGATACAATTTCTTGAGACACAGAATTCTGAAAATAAATTTTAATAATATTTATGGTAAGTCCTAAAGCTGAACTTGGTTCCTAAAGAAAGCACTGCTACAAGAACTGGAACCTTCTTTGTTCTACAAAAACAAGAATACTTTGCAGTAGAGTGAGTAACCCTCAAATCTAGAGTAAAACTATCTTTTACATATGCTAGGCAGCAAACAATTGCTTTTACCTTCTAAATTGCATATAAGCTGCTGTGCAGAGCTAAAGGTACCCAAAATGACCCAGAAGAGGGATGGTAAGAGTGCTTAGCAAGAGCTTTTTGATGCTGAAACAATTCAAGCCAAGACCAGTCTGTTCTGAGCTTGATGCTCTGAACAGTGCCAGGACAGAATGAGCAGCAACCCAACCCAGGCTGCCAACACCATGTCAGGGAGCAGCCTGATGCCAGCAGCACCACAGGAATATGCTAATAATGCAGTCAGAGATGCCACAACAAAAGCAGAAGAGATAGAATGTGTTTTACGATTTATTTTGGTGTTAGCCAAACAGAGAGCCATCAAGAAGCCATTTCTGTGCTCCAGAGGACTAGGCTGAGCATCCAGGCAAGATCATCCACAGTGGCTGTGTGGACCCAAGAGTCTTCAGTTCTTCTGGCACACTCCACAAATGGCAAAGAGAAAAAGGGATCAAAAGAGGAAAAAGGTGAAGAGGAAAAGGGCTATTGCACTGGAGACATCTTTCTCAGGGTAAACCCAAATGACTGGGAGCAAGCCAATTTGGCCCAGCCAGCCACAGGACAGCTCCCAACCCCAGGTGGCAAAAAACCTGCATTTCTCCCACATCAATGACAGTTTGAAGTGTGATTCCTCATCCATCTGTATGGTACAACTTGGAAGCATGGCAAAGATGTTACTTCTCAAGCACACTGAATTCCTCAAGCTTTTTAAGAAAAAAAACTAATTGCAAGCTGTATCTGCTGCTTAAGTGTCCCAAATACTGGATAGCCTTCACTTGACCATGCTGCCACTGCTGGAATGAGAGGGCAACTTTAAATGTACCATATGGATGGCTTAAGAACACTATTATTAACATACACATTAAAACCATGTAAATAAATACTTGTGCGGATACCAGAATTTGCATGGGTAAGATAACAGTCTTTTAACTGCAGCTTCAAGCATCAGCTATAGTGTTTCTTTTAATGTAAGAATTTCAAGATAATAATTAAAGTCACTGAAATTGTAGTATTTTTAATCAAAGAAAACTGCTCCCTGGCAATAAAAACAAATGGACAAAGCAGACATTTTAAACTTACTCTAAATGGCACCAGAAACTCACAGCCACTGCCAGTGGCAGGGTGATATCCACACGACTTTCAAAACAGGGTGTTCTATAGAATGCACAGTCCATATGTGTATTTCAAACAATGAGCCTGCTCATGCTTTGCCACTTGACAAAACAAAACTGTCATTCAGAATTTACAGGTGGCATGCTACTGCCATCCACTTTCACCTCCTCAACACACGGCCGTAAAGCAGAGAACATCATTTAAACTTTCAACTCTCACTCAGTGGCAAGATCTTAAGTGGAAGGCCTCAGAGAGGGGAACAGTGAGAAGGGAAAGCTGTGAAAGAGAAGCAAACCTACAACTGGTGTCATGAAAAATCCTTGTTACTTCCAAGTGAGGTGGCTGAAGGACCCCAGACCTCTGTGCAATCAGTAACCACAAAACCGCCCTAGCCAGGCCACGTGTTTTAGAGAGAGCATAACGTTAAACACTCAGTCCACGGGTCTGAACCCTGTCAGACTGAACTACTGCAGAGCAGGAGGAGCAGTGGGAGGTGTCTGTCAGATATATACAGGATTAGAAAACAGTAATTCAGGCATTTGTGGTCTGTTATGAAAGGACACAGGGTGGCAGGCACACAGACTGACTGAAATTCAGAAGCTCCAATTACAAGCACATAAACAAGATCCAGAGTAACAAAGGCTCCTCTATTTAATTGCACTTTACTGATAATATGCAGAGACAATCATATAAAATGTTAAATGTGTTATTAATTGGTATTCATATTTATAAGCCTTAAGGAGATAAATATGTGCATAAATGTGTGTTTGTGTTCATATGTTCCTGTATTCTGCAAATACATACAAAACTCAGCTGCTGAGGTACCTCAGAACTGGATATAGGACATGCCCTACTCTTCCATTCAGCTGCTCCAAACACAGTGACTGATTTTTACATCAGTCACTACAAAAGAGCACTTTTGTAATAATAGTTATTCACAAGTCATTTTGATTAAAAATAAGCACATTCAGAAGCACAGCCAGTATTTGAATCTTTTCAAACCTTGAATTCTTCAGTCAGTCTCTGCAATCATTCTCCACATTACTAGAAGGTTTCTGTGTATGTGAATCCTTTTCAGTCCAATAGCAAAGTCCCTGCTGTAGAGAATTATGCACAAACTGTTCTAAGGTGTGAAGCAGATACACCAAGGGATCTTGTGTCAACTCCCAAAGTACTGACCCTTATTTGTATGGGTTAAGATTAATTTATCCAGTTTGTCTGTCAAAAGAATCCCCAGCAAATAATGCAGAAGTAGAACATGAGGTATGTTTCATTGTAAATTTGCAAGGCAAACCAGGGGCCCTGCTAAAACAGACACTTAGACAAGAATGCTTAAACAATAACTACATTTTTTTTCCTTTTAAGAATCTATTTGCACATTTAGTGTGCTTTCTTGTGTAATTCACACATGCTGCAGCACAGATCATCTGAATAATCAGAGAAGTTTCAAACTGTGAAGTTCCAGATGTTATTATCAAAATCAATCTCTCTCTTTATATATGAAAAGAGGCCTAAAAAAACCCAAAACAAAACAAAATTCTCTATGAACATCTCCTTCCACCCAAGAAAATGCTTTGTCTGAGGGCCTCCTTCTCAGCAATTTGAAGACTGGGATGAATTGCCTTTGAGGAATTATCCTCAAAACTACTGGCAAAGGAAATACAGAGTCTAATTACTGTAACACTGTAAAGAGACATTGGATTACCCTTCTGTTTTCTGTAAGCAACCTGCTCCTTTGAGATTATGCTTTTATTTCCCAGAGCTTCAAAAGTATTCTTGATTACCAAAAATGGTTTGAAAAGATCAGGATTGCTTTCAGCAATATACACCATTTTACCTTAGAGTTACACTGTCCTATCCTTCCCTGAGCTTGCATCATGTACCACTTCACAAGAACTGGCAGAATGACTGCTATCAACACTCAGTACCTGAGTAAAGCTTAGCCCACTAAACCACATGTGTTTCAACAAGAAAGAAAAATAATTTGCAGCTATAATACTACAGGTACTGTTTACAGCAGGCTTCTTCATGGATTAAACATCACTGTTGCACTGCAAAACTCTCATTCAACAGAGACTTTTTACAAGTGTAGGTGAAGAAGCTATTACTCTTATACAAAAATTACCAGGTACGAGGTCCCTGTTTCAAGAAGAGTGAAGTCAAGAGGAAAATAAACCACCTGAGCACAAGAAAAAGCATCCAGAGCAAAAGACAGTGCTAGGAATGAGAGAAGAAAAGCAGTCTTCTGATCAGCAAGCAGAAGGTTTGTGTAGCAACTTTAACACTGGAGATGAAAAATGATTGTACACTGAACAAACACAAAACCAAATCTCCATCTTTGTGGAATGTTAATTTGGAATCCAGATTTGTGGATCTGGTTTTGAATTTGTATTAAAAATCCAGGGTTAAGGTTACATTATTCCACCTCAGGCTAGAGTAAAACATGTTCTCATTATCTTGTCAACCTGCTTCTCAATAGACATGTTTTACACCACTTGCTTACTCTGAACATTAGGATAAAAATCAATCTCCTTTTAAATACAATAACCTCAATCACACTATTCACGTGAATAAAGCAGAGGATTAGGACATTCAATTTATTCAGACACAGACAGCTCCAGCCACAGAAGAAAAAAATACAGTTATAACATTTACAATGGCATTTTCCTTCAGGTACAAAAGCCCACAAGGACAAATGCAAAGCAATCCTCCCTGAACCCACATTCTTAATATTTTTCCCAGAATTGCTCCCAAATGATTTCCTAATCTTTCTCACAACTAATATTTTCCACATGTTTCTAAATAATAGCCACTGACATACTTAATTGAAATGTACAGCAATAACACTGAGAAAATGCAGTAGAAGAAGATACTGATCATATGCTTTATATGATGAAAATTCACTGTAAGACCCAAATACAATCCAACAATCAGGTCAGGGTTCAAGATTTTCTGGACAGATGGTTAACTTCAAACACACTGACCCCCTATCAGACTGGATTAGTGCCAAGAGCACTCAGCCTTTCTGATGGAAAGTGGGTCAGATTAGGTTTTATTCAAGGGGTTTGACTTGATGCATCATGATTTCCAAACAACTTATTAAAATGTGCTAGATGAAGAGATTTGTATATTCTTAAAGAGAAAAGGGGACTCCTTCTTGGGCATCACACTTACCTTCACATTTCTCCAGGATCTGGACGGTTTCACCTAGTTCCAGGACCAAGCCTTGCGGTACAGCTCCTCGGAAGCTGCATATCACTAGAGGGTGGAGAAAAACAGAGAGAGACACACATATGAGGGTTGAATCTTTGTGTGAATTTTTTCTTCTAAGCATAGCACTTCAGCTCACTCCCTATATAAAAATAGCTATTACATAGCTGCCCAGAAAACCTGTCAGCCAACATTCCCTCATCAGATATCTTTATCTTGGCCCTTATCAGAAATTAAGCTCAGCAGCAACATAAGAAGCTGTGCTTTTTGAAAGATTTTTTAATTAAGCAAGCCTTGTAATCACTTTAATCACCAACCCCTGATTCATACTGCAAACAAAGATTTCCTTGTCTCCTAGTTCTTGCTCTACTATACAACTCATCAATGGAACAGGCAGTCCTAATTGCAAAGATTATAATAGGAAGTTCAACTGCAGGCATTACTTTCCTCCAATTTAGAAGTATTTTAAGTGAGACCTGTACAACTAATCAACTCCAAATATCTTATATTACCATATGTTATTATATTTAAGTAGATATATAAAAGAATATGCAAGAACCTGTACTTTTCATAAGCAATAACATGTCCTGTCTTAAATATTCTTCTAGGTATCTTTAGTTTCCATTAAACATAACCATCTCAATATTTCAGAAAATAAGAACACAAACCAAAAATTGCTAAATAAACTCAGTTTTTAAATTATTATTTTTAAATCACAGTGTACAATGACATATTCTTTAACCACATGGATCAAAACACAATGGGGACACGGACATGGGTAGTTACCTGAAACGTGACATGTCAAAACAAAGGCTGAACTGCAAATAAGGTCCCTGCAGTCCCTCCCCAATCCCTAATGCCTATCCATCAGCATTTAAAAACTCACTCCGGGCACAGATTTAACTTAATCGTTCAAGCACTTTGTTCCACGTAAACACATGCTCAGGCACAGAGTACACCCTGTATGTCACACACTCAGTGGAGCACTACAAGTGGAATTGCAGGAGCTGAAATAGTGACCCCCAGTGGGCATCGTCCCTTCTTCCCATGGCAGGGAACATTCCCCTTTCAATGCAAACGCTCAAGCTACTGCTGAGATGTTGCCATGCGATGGAGCCGTGTTTCATCTCCTCCCTCAATACCTTTGTATGTCAAAGTGACTGAATCCCTTATGACTAAAGACTCTCTGTGGAGACTTAAAGCAGTTAACCAGAGAGTCTGAAGTCCAGGAGAAGCACACCATGGAAAGGAAGTCCATCATCTGCACCATCTACTACAAGGTGCATTTCTTGAATCTCAAATTTCCAAGAAATAATAAGAAAAGAATAGAAAAAACTTCCACCAAAATAAACTAGTTTCAACTATACCTACAGATTTCATAAAGGGGCACAAAATAAACTGCATACACCAGGCAAACACCCACACAGAGGGGAGGAATAGGAGAAAGAATCTGGATCAAAATCTGAAGAGAACCAAACAGCATCAAATATTTGCTCTATTACAGAGAGACTCAATGCAGTGTTTAATTAAAGAGGAAAAAATTAGAGACTCCATCAACAAACCTAAACTCTTCCCTCAGCTTGTCCAGCCCATTTTAACTTCAAAAAGTTGAAATTCCTGTTTACAGCAGAGATAGGAGAAACATAACAATTGGCTCCAGACTGGAGTAAAGCTGACAACATAATCCAAGAAAAACACTAAGCTTGTCAGCATTCTGGATTCATTCTTCACCCATGAAGGAATCATAAATATGGATTTCAACCACAGAAAAGCTACATAATGCTTCTCCCAAAGTGCAGGAACACTGACAATTGCCAAACACTTCACTGACAGGCTACAATCAAACCTCTAATAGCTTCTCCTTGCCCCTTGAGTAGTTTAGACAGCAGTAGCCTTTAAATACAGAAAATGTTTTTGTTTTTTTCTGTAGTAGGTAGTATCACCAGAACAAGAAGGTACAAGCATGGGGGTTGTTTTGCAAAATGCAGTCCTACAGTAAGGTAACCTAAATTTTCCATTCAGATCAAAAAAAAACCCTAAAAATTTCAAGCATCTCTTAAAACCACAGGCTTTTAAAAACCCTAGCTAAAAAGCTTCTCCTACTGAAAACACCAGAAAAATCAAGAAATGGTCATACAGTACCTACATACCTTAGTTTATGACAGTAATTCTAGATACAAATTCATTTTCTTAAATGAATATATTCATGGTAGTAATTAAATACAATTTCCAGGCCATGGTCAACTTCTCTGAATGTACCATGGTTATCATGAGACAGAGATGCCAGTCACAGGACCTGTGACTATCAGTGGTTGCAGACAAAAGAGTAGCCTGAATTGGAGAGAGATTAACAACTGACTGGTATTACTCAGCTGAGTCCAACAACTAATAGTGTTAGCACTGCATTAGAAGTTCTGCATCAGCAAACAACAGCTGGCTTCCTGTGACAGTTATTTACTACACAAAACCAACTGAATAAAGGATGCAACCAGGGAAGAAACTGGATTTGATGCAACTGCTAGTTCTTGGGTCATCAGATACTTGCCTATTATGTAACAATCAAAAGTGAGCTTGGAATGAAAGCTAAAGGAAAAGCAGCAGGAAAATACTGGGGTTTTCTTTTTCTGCTGCTGCTATTAACCAAGAATAACAACTTAAATATATTTAGGCTTACAGGAAGTAACTCCAGTAGACGTTAGGATCGAGATGCAAACCATCCATTTATAAAAGGACTCTATTGGTCACACTAAGAAAATCTGACATAAAGACTCTACTGCATCAATATGTAAGCACCTCTTCAGAATTCAGACTACTTTACTAATAAAGACAGCCAAAGCTCTGCTCTTAGGTCTACTTCAGTCAAAAAACCAATAAATAATCAAAAATCAGAAGAGAAATCAACTGATGCCATCAGCTGTAGATGCAATCTGGATGATCATTCTCAACTAGAAGATAAATTCTCATACAAAAATAACACCCACCTGATTTTCCTTATCCTTAGTACAGCAGCATGAAATCTAATTCCTTCCTCAATAAATTATGTAAGTCTCTTCTGCTGCACAATTTTAATAATCAATAGAGTATGTGAATAGCAATAGGGATATTTTCAAAGTAACAGAAACCAAAGAGTAGTTGACTTTCCAGCCACACTAAATGAAAGTCAGGAAAAATTAAAGAACCCAAATAAATTGACTCAATACACCAAACCATATCTTGTTCATACTATTCAACAAGAAACAATTTAACATCTCTGAAACAAAAGAGAATGGTAAAAATAGCTACTGTTTATGACAGAACTGCAGAAGTTTGAGATACTTCACATATCCAGTTCCATAGGTAACTTCCAAAGGTATGGATGTTACTCATCTGTTAAGCTAAAGATGCATTATGCCACACAATCTGAATTATGAAGTCACTTCCAGGTACCCTATTCCTCTTAGCAGTATTATTTGGGAAATCTAAACACAACTGTGCATGGGACATGCAGAATAATTTAACCATTCTGGAGAAACTAATTTACAGAGAGGACCCCAATAACTGACTTGTGTCCTTCTCACAGAGAAATTCCTTATAGTATATGATCATCTACAAACTAGCCATCAACCCACAACTCCCCATCATTTCTTACATGACATATCCCCTCAGTCACCAAAATACAGAAGTAAAGCATCATCAAAAAAGGCACATAGCAAAGTTTTTACCCACCAGCTAAGATACCTGCATGATCTCACTTGAGTTCCAGGACAGACTGCTGAAATATTTAATATCTGTTTTCTGGTATTAAAGCTCCTTGACATCATTCAGGGTTATCCAAAGGTCATAGCTGCCCCTCACAAAAGGGGATTTCAGCCAGCAGTTAAACCCAACGTTCTGCCAAAGCAGAATGCTTTGGAAAAGCACCATGGGCCACTGTCAGGAATTGTCTACAAGACAGAGGTTCCTCAACTGTAATATTTGAACTGTATCAAAGAGGGCCCCAGCAAAAGAAAAATGCACACACAGTTCACATAGGCTGTTACTCTGAAGCTGTAGCACACAGTATGAAGGAATGAAGGGAGAGGGGTATAACATGTAAGAACAAGATAGCATTGGAGTAACAGTCTGGAAAGCTTAAGAGCCAGGAGGGGACAGTTTCAGAAGTGCTTCCCTTGCCTATGGACATGCCCTGATACAGTACAAGCAGCTGCATTTTAAGTCACCAGCAGCAAGAGAAACTGCTTCAAAATAGTAAGGGTACACAGATAAACATGACACCTTGAAAAAGGGTCAGTGCATCTGTGCACAGCTTAGGGATTCCTCATGTGTTAGAGATCTAAAGAAGTTGCTCTATGGACAAGGAGGATCCAGCTGATACAATCCATTAGGTTTTACAGAATCTGAAAGAGCCCCTGTCAAAAGCTCTTGCAGAAACTGAGCCTGGCTGTGATAAAGCAGGGAGGCATTTGCACAGATACAGAACTAGCAAAGAGACACGAAACAGAAGTAGCAGCCAGTTTTCTTAGTGGAGACATATTGACCTGCAAGCTCTAAGGGGATCTTTGTTGCAGCCTTTTCTGTTTAAAGTATTTCTAAATGATCCAGAAAAGCTGATTATTTAGAGAAGTGACAAAGTTTGTGAAGCCACTCAAGCTCTTCAGGGGAACAAACAGTTGCAGATGGACTTAAGTAACGCTAGTAGAACTGGCAGATGCACACCCTTCAGTTCACAACCCCCATCTCACACACAAAATGATCCTCACCAGCCCAATGCTCAGCCACTGCCAAGCAGCACCCCCTCACAGCAGAATACTTTCTTTGGGAAAAAGGGAACACACCCTTACCTGCAGGACTGTATAAAATTCACAAGGAACCATCATGTACCAGTGCCCCCTTTCCCCTCTGCCAAAACTGTATCCTTCCCCAAAAATGATGGAACAGCAGGAAAGGTGGAAAGAAGCAAGACAAGAGATACTGAGGACTGCATATGGGCTTATGTGATTAACTAGCAACCAAGATAGGACTCTTCTACCAGTAAGAGTGACAGCTGAAATGGGTGGAGAGAGTGTAGTTGGTAAGTTGACGGAGAAGGCAAACAGGGAACAATTGCTAATCACCTTCCAGTACAAAACCCAGAGAAGTGTCAAATGAAAGAGCTCAGTACCTTTATTTAATAAAGTACTTTTCCACACTGCATAAACTGTGAAACTCTTCACTAGATGCTGGGGGGGATCAAAATAAATAAATAAATAGAGTTCAAAAGCAAACAGGGCAAATTAATGAAAGTGTACCATCTCAGGCTCAGCAAGCCCCTGACCCAGAAAGCACTCTAGCCTTGGGAAAGCATCACATATGCTTCTCTTGCTGTGCTACTATACTGTAAACACCTGCTGCAGGTCACGGTCAAGGGCAGGATGCTGAACGAGCTGGGTGTGTGGCTGGACTGTTGTGATCTCTCTCACAATGTCATTACAGACCCACAGCCTGAGCTTCCCTTGTCTCTTGCTATCTATTGATTTGTGACCTCATCTCAACACTATTATGGCAAAAAAAGAGCACAATTCACAGTTAAGAGAAATGCTAAATTAGATTTCATGTGTGTCGTTATTGCTTTCTGCTGCCCACCTAATAACAGTTGTTTGCACTTCTGCTGTGCTGTCATCTAAAATGTACCCTTACATAAACTATCTCCATTTTGTAACTCCTTCTAATACAATGTCCTATGTCCTAACTCCCCCACCCAGTCTCACCTGGGTCACACTGCTTCCACAGATCATTTCTCAAATGGATTCTGCCAATTACATGACAAACATATGAATCAAAACCTGTCATCTTTTTATATGAACAGTGGGAAACCCCAAAACAAGAAAATGCCAGAGTACTGCCCAGTACAATGTACCCACATAAATATCACACTGCTAATGCCCCCAAACATCATTTTTTCTTATCATATACACAAAAATAGATTGCAGCACAATAAACTGCCATAGGCACATGCCTTCTCCTATGCTTTCTAGTTTTTTCAACCTATTTGTACACATTGTAGTAAAGCATACAAAGATATTCAGATATTCCATAATGTTCTATTTACAATATAAAATATCAGTTCATTCTATGAGTAATATGTGTATTTTCATGAAGGAACAGAGCCTTCTTCCTGCCCTTTCTCTCCCCATTTTCCAAGATGTACCAATGAAAACTGGAAGTATTTATTCCAGTGAGGGCTGAGAAACAAAATTGGTTCAAGAGGTTTCCATGTTTACACTGTCCTATTTCCTTCTCCAAATCTAGTTTCTCTAGTAACAAAGTTGAGCTTTTAAAAATTATTATTTATTTCTCATGTTTCCTGTTCCATAGTAGAACAGATCCAACATGCTAAAACACAGCTTCATTTTTCTTTATCCCAAGATGTTGGTGAAGCCAAGATTAATTAACCTTACGGGTTAACACGGGGGAAAAAAAAAAACAGAATATTTCCTATTATCAGCTGTGAACATGTCTTTTTTTTTTTCCCCTTTTAGTTTCACTGGATCTTTTTTAGTTGCATAATGTGACAAAATAAATGTGACAAAAGGAGTCCTTAAACTCCTTCCACTGTAACAATCATAATTTTGCAAACTTTCACCATATCCATTTATTCAGGGCTTCACAAGACAAATCTTCTTGGCCTGTAACAGTTTTTTTTCCAGTTCTCAACTCATTATTAGTATCTGTCTTACTAAAATCCTGCTAATTTGCAATATTTTTAGATGACACCAGCAGAACAAGTGTTTCAGGTTAAAGTATGCCATTTAATTTTGATAACTGCTCTGTACTGCACTCAACCTGCAGTTATTCAGGTTATGCATTGATCAACCTCTAAGTATATCTTCAACCAAACTACTTTCAGAAGGAATGGCAAGGACAATGCACAGGACAAGCAGTTCTGCAGCTCTATACCCAAATTACTTAGCTCCATACCCATAATCACACTGAGCAGGCAAAGAATTGTGTTCTGTGCTACAAATGTCAAAGTTCTGAAGTTTTCTGATGGTGTAATTTATGCTTTATATCACATAACCATATTTTAAACTCACCCCTCTACCACACCAGCTAAGAATCTGGTGTCCATAGTTACTCTGGGTAAACACATACAACAAACTCTTACATTTCACAGTTCTTACAACGAATTTCATATTCAACTACTACTAGTTATCACTATTACTAGCTTACATGGAATATGAGGTCAATCTCTGAGTCTAAGATTGACTGATATTAGTTAATCTTTAATTACTTCAAACTGATAAATGAATGTTATGCTTTTTCATATTAATCCATCTGTTAAAAGTGTCTAGCACCAAAGAGTGTAAGTTGGATTCAACAGCTGAATGAGATGAACTTTACTCTCTTCCCTGTAATACCCAGATGATAATAAAGGCTCCATGTAACATAACTTAAGTGTCACTGCAGCAAGAGAGACCAAGGTGACTCTAAACCCAGTACCTTTTCTCTAACAAGTAGGCAAAGGAAGGGAATTAGAATACAGCAAGGATGCAGCTTTGCCCAAATTGAGCCATCTGTGGATTGAGACTTCCTAAAGTAGAAGTTTTTATTAACATTGCTATTGCATCTATGTATTTACTAGGGCTTTCTATACTTTTTCTTCTACAAAGCCAGCACACGTTTTTGGAACCACATCAGCTTTTAGCATCCCCATCGCTCCAGGACTCTTCACTTACGCCTCAGATAGAAAGTGTTTTCAGTTGCTCAGATTCTGCATCAGCAGTGCCCTCTGGGAACTGTATTCAAATAAAGAGTGAACAATCAATTTCTATCCTTTCACTCCACAGTATTCAGAATCTGCCATACTGCCTTTTCTTAACCATCTATTTTCCAAAGAAGGATGTGAAACGTTAATTCTTTGTATTTATACATGGCAGACAGAAAACAAGTCTCTAAACCACAGCAATAGGACTGTGCAAGAAAAAACCCCAGCACTGACACAAGTTACCAGGCAGAGGAAAACACAGACAAGAGTCAAGAAAGTCACCTTTCTGTGAGGCAATTGTGTTGCACAATCACACCTACAGGCAGCGGAGAATGAATACTTTCCCAAACACCACATACCTCCCAGACTCAGCCTCTCTCAGAAATACAGAACTTTTTAACAGAAAAGAGCAGCAGTTCTGCCAGACAGAAAACTGGGGCTTTAGTAATTTAAAGGACAACAAAAAGAGTTTCCAAAGGAAAGTCCTCATGTGTCTGTAACCAAATTCAAGGCCAGTATGATTAAATTCTTGGGGAGCTGCTCAATGAAATCTGGCAGCTTCAGAGATGGCGCAGTTAAGGCTGAGGATATTTGACAAGGGAGCAGAACCACAAGCAAATGAAAATGAAAACAAAATACCTAGAAGAAAGTTTCCACCTTCACAGTATATCTTCTAAGTATTTAAATAATTAATTGTGGGCAAAGGTTTTGATTATTAGCCAGAAATTAATTTTCCTCACACAAATTTACTTGCAAGTTCAGGGCACACTCAGCAAGGATGTTTACAAAGAAAACAAGGAACAAAACCCAGGTCTAGTGCTTCCAAAACACTCTGCTGTTTAAGCAAGATGGACAACATGAAGAATTTAGGTAAAAACCAACTACCCTAAAACCCCACAAGTTTTTTGCAGCAAAAGCTATGTCTTGCAGAGTATACTGGTAGACATGACACAGAATGGGGCCCTAATCCGATTGGAACTGCCAGGCACTAATGGAATACACACACAATAAAAGATTATCAAAAGCTGATTAAAAGCCATCCAAACATTACAATCAAAGAGGAGGGATTAAACAAAAGACATGGTTTAGAACAGGTCTGAAGAATTTTTTGACCCCATTAATGGTCTTTATGAACTTATATGCAAAACCTCGAGGAAGAAAAAACACACTTCAGAATTGAAAGCAGTCTGTTACACTTCAGGTTCTGAATATTACCAAAATGACACTACAATTAAGTGAAGGTATTTCAGGCCGGTTGGGGAGCAGTGGCAGTTGCTAGGCAGCATCTGCTCCTGTCGGAGATGCTTCTTTCTTTGTGCACTACAGAACCTCAGCCAGGAATACTGCCACCAATGGATTATTACAAGGCAGCTTACTGCCATCACATGGCATCTGCAAAGTGCTGAAACTGCTGCCTAGCAACACCGCCTCTTTCTACTGAGTCATACCATCACTATGAAAATATTCATGCAAAAAAAGAAACAGATGCCCGAGAAGAAAGGTGATCATTCACTAGCAAAGGCAGTTATTGCTAGCATCCTTCCCCTACCCTCCAACATAAAAATAGAGATTAGGCTCAAAAATCATGAGCTGTTCAAAATAGTTTTGCACATCTTGGTGGCATAAGGTAGAAATGAAGATAAGACCAGAAGACCACACTGTTGTCCACTGCCTTAGCTGTATTAAGGAACTGGTTTTGAGCTTCTAGCTCCTTCCTGCAGATCGAGTTCGTCAGGTACCAGTTCATCCAACTTCCACCCTGGCAGTACAGAAGCCCCTTACCCAGTCCCTCCCTGCAGGAAGTAAACACAGCAGTTTCTTTTTCTGCCTTTTAAGCCGACATGAACACCGTTTCAGCATCTGAAACCCTTTTGCCTCTTTCCGATACCTAAGTGGCAAAGAGAAGAAAAACCCTGACCACACTGCACAGAGCAGCATGGAGCCCTTCTGCACTGCTGCGTTCCATAGTCTGCAACAGGAGCCAGAAACGGCTACATTTTGCTCTTGAACACTAGGAAACGAAATTTTAACAAAACAGTCAAGCTTTGATTATCCAGGAAGATGGAAACTGTAGCACCTCTCCAGGAAACCTGCTCCAGTGCTTTGCCATATGCACTGTGGAAATGAACGTCCCTTACTGTAACCTGCCACCACTGCTGCTCCTTTCACTGTGCAACTCTGAAAAGCATCTGTCTGTCTTCTCTGTAACTTCCTTAAAAATAGCTAACTACAAAGCACAGCCCTTCTTATCCTCCTCTTCCGCAGGTCATACAACCCTAGATCTTGCAGACCCTCCTTTCTCATCATGTGCTCCAGCCTCCTCCTGACCATCTCCTAACTGCATCCCTGGTACTGTGAGACACAGTGCTCGAGATGCAGCCCCAAGAGCAATTCCCCAAAGGAGGAAAAGATCACTTCCACCAACATCCCGGTTACACAGGAAGGCAGCCTGGTATGCAGCTAGCTACAATAGAGCACAACTGACTGATGTTCACCCATGAGAAAACATAGCTACCATCCCTCAGCGACTTCACACTGAAGTCGTAAGACTTGTCGTCCTCCAAACTGCTAAACAGGTTCCTAACATGCTGAAGTTACCTTGACATTTAGAGTTAGTTTGCAGATTTCCTGTAAGGAGAAGAAAGAGAAGAATAGAGGAGATTTAGAGATGTGTTTATTAGCGTATCAGCTCCCTTATCTTAGTTGAAAACCTCTGTATTTTAGCCTATAGTCTGCCACACAAGAACCTTCTGTGGACATCTGGAGAGAAGACTCTCAACCCACACACAAGTACATTGACCTTTATGGTAAACTATTTGCTACTAAATTACCAAAGAAATAAAATATTTGCCTTACATAATTGAAGACTTTTTTCTTCCCCATGAGACCTCAAGAATTTTTACCTCTTCTAGCCTTAACTTAAGCAAATATGCATTATTTAATGCTTCCAACATCATCTGACACATTGGGAAAAATCCTCTTTTTCTCTTATTGCACCCACCCACTCACACAGAGGTTGAAACAATTTAACTTTTATTTTTCATTATTAGAAGAATACCTTCCCTTGTCAGCAACCTGAAATGTAGTCAACCCAGAATTGAGGAAAAAAAAACCCAACAGTAAGATCAGAAGTTGTTGTTTAGGGCCTTGCTGTGATGAAGAAAGGAAGCCTGGTTCTACCTCTTCTTCTTCAGAGACAACAGAGAAGATGTTTCTGCAAGACCAACGCTTCAAAAGCAATATTCCTTGGGGTAAAACCCTTGGACCACAAAGAGAACCAAATACTTATCAGAAAAAAAAAAACAAAAAAAACACCCAAAACCCCACCACAACAGAGCAATAATGTTCATAACTCTGATCAGACCAAGGGACTCCAGAAGGCTGAAAGAGACCAGCAAGCAGGCAGGATGGAGAGCTGCTGGTGACTATGCACATGACAAGAGCAATGAGGGAGCAGGACTGACAGCAGCAGCACAAGCTGTTCCCAGCGGATGCTCAGCTGCGTGGTCAACAGACGGCAGACCCAAGCCAATCAGCTCAGAGCTGGTCTCTCCGTGCCCTGGGCCAGCTCTTCCCATACTAGCAAGTCACTCTCAAGAGGTGATTTGACAATAACCTTTAAACAGGAACACAGACACATAGATGCTTCACCTAAGCAAGGCCAGGTGCACAGGTAGCACATAGCTCCATTTTGTAGAGTATGTTACAGCAGATGGCGAGCAAAATTATCTCAAAAATGTTGATCCTGCTTCATTAGAGGCAGCAAAGCTTTTGTCTGTTGTCTGTTCAGCTTATCAAAAATTGAGTTGCCAATCATTCAGCTCATGAGCATTTAGAGAGAGAGAAAAAAACAAAGTTCAAACCACAGTTTTCAGTAACTTTCTTTTACAAGTATTTATCTATTTTTGGATTATTTATAGCACATTGGCTGACACTTTCTCACTTGTGCCCACATGCTCTGCCCATGCATATAAAACAGCCATACAGACATAAGCTTAAATGAGAACACACATCCAGGTTCTAGTTCCAAACCCTCCTGCCTTAAGCAGGGATGCCACTCATTAGACCGTGTTGCCCAAGGCCCCATCCAACCTGGCCAGGGGTAGGGCATCCACAACCCCTCTAGGCAACCAGTGCCAGTGACTCACCACCCTCTGAGTTAAGCATTTCTTCCTACTATCCAATCTAAATCTTCTCTCTTTCAGTCTAAAACCATTTCCCCTTGTCCTATCACTATCTGCCCAAGTAAGAAGTCTCTCTCCCTCATTTTTTATAAGCTCCCTTTAAGTATTGGAAGGCCACAATAAGGTCTCCCTAGAGCCTTCTCTTCTCCAGTCTGAACAACTCTCTCAGCCTGTCCTCATAGGGAAGCCTTTCAACTGGTTTCTGTTTAACAGTTCTTCTGGGTTTCTCTGGCATTTATGCAAGGCTTCATTTATTAAGATCACATAATCCCAGGATGGTGGGGGTTGGAAAGGACCTCTGGAGATTATCTAGTCCAACCCTCCTCAGTAAAGCAGTCACCCAGAGCAGGTTGCCCAGGATCACTTCCAGGTAGGTTTGGAATCTCTTCAGAGAAGGAGACTCCACAATCCCTCTGGGAAGTCTGGCCCAGTGCTCTGGCACCCTCATAGAAAAGTTTTTCCTCACACTCAGGTGGAACTTCCCTGTGTTCTATTTTCTGCCCATTGCCCCTTGTCCTGTCACTAGGCACCACTGAACATAGATTTCTAGAACTAAACCACCTGCCAAAGCACAACAAACTACATTATGACACACTGGGTAGCTCACAGACATATTCAAAATGAAGAAAACAAAGTAATTCACCACTCCATCAACTACCTACTGTCAACACTGAAGCTTCCTTACATTGTAACATCTAAACAAACCTTTCATTTTTGTTTCCAAGAGTAACTGGCAGTAGCCTACATCTGAAAGCAGAATGACCTGCCTTCAATCACCAAGAGCTAGCTGGCACTGCTTGTCAGAAGCTCTTCTTAAGACTTGATATCCAGAAACACTCAAGAGAAGGAAATTAAGTCAAATGCTGAAGTGAGACAAGGTAAGTCTCATCCTTGTAAATAATCACATCACAACTATACTGGAAAGCACTCAGACTGCTCAAGCCCACTTACCAGTCCTCTCAATGCCTTCAGTAAGCTTTGACTAAAGACTCATTGTTTAAACAAACGCTAAAGTATGTCTAAAAGGAAGGAACTGCAGCTCAAAAACCTTAAGGGATGCTTTCAGGATCTCAGAAGAGATTACAATGTTCATTTTTGACATGCAAAAACCTGAACTGAGGTTTGATTTTTAATAGCACTGACTTGAGTAAGATATTTCATCTCTTTGCCTTGAGGTTCAATGAGTACACAGATTTTGAAACAGAATAAAGAGTAAAATGCAGTGATATTAAGGCTGATTCATAACTTAAAAACAATCAGTGGAATGACTGCTGCCAATTGCAACTGGTTTTGAACCAAGGTCCTACTGTGTGCTTCCTTTAGCCTCTTCCTCAGTGAATATTACAGCTGAGAAAAGAACACAAACTAAATTCACTATACTAATTAACCAAAATCCCTCTTAAGAAAGAGAAAAAGTTGCATCAGGCTCCTTGATTCATAGATGAATAATCTCTCCAAGACTTTCAACCCTTTGGTCAGTGTTTTCACATCCATATGTGAAAAGAGCTCTCATTTCTCAGAGAAATGAGCCTCTGAAATGTGTATGGCCACTGATAACCCTAGCTGTTGAGGGTCACCAGGGAGTTACACCTCTTTATAGGAGAACTATGTTCCAAATAACTCTTAACATACTAATCAGAAAAGCCTGGGTATCTACATGTCCTTGTGCATATGAAGACAAAGGACTCTTCCTCATTCCCAATGATGCCTTTCTTGTGGGCTTTTGTGTGGTAGAGAGTTTTCTCTATCACAAGTTCTGGTAACAGTTCTTACATGCTGGACTCCAACTTTTTAAGGCCAAAAGAGCTGCGAAGAAAGGCTCAGCAAGATAGTGAGACCCAAGTCCAGCTGAGCTGTGCCACTGACTGTAAAGCAAGAAAGCCACCCCCAGAAGGATTAATAAAAACAGCAGCTTTCCTCTCTTCCTCCTACATACACTGCAAAAATGACCAGCACACCTCACTCACCACCTTCCTATGCCTTAAATTGTTCAAAAGAGAAACTACTTTAAACTTCCTCCCTAATTTCACTCTGAACAATCTCCCTTCTTGCCCTACAGGCTTGACAATGTATTTAAATCCAAAACACACAAATAAGCAGAGTCACCTAAGTCTTCCAAGAACTAGCAGCATTTGAAGCACATACCCTGTTTTTAATTGAATTGATACCTACTGCATTTAAAAAAGGAAAGTAAAGTGACTTGTTCCTTGAATAAATATGAAAAGCCTGGTTTCCTGCCACTGGATACTCCCATTCCCTCAGTTTCACCAGCAGTCCCATCACAAACAGAATGTGAATTGATCTTTTGCCATCCCCAGTCCTGTTTCTGAGCACTTCTGTCTATGAAACACCCTCAAGTTCCCTCCTATGCTCACATTTAAGGCCTCAGGTTCTCCAGCAAGCAAACAATAAAGTTCCATTAGGAAGAATCCTGATAGAACCTTATTATCCATTCTTTTCAGCAAGTCAGCAGCTGCTCATCTGCACTGCTATCCACAGGAACACTACTAAGGTCTTTCTTCTCACCCAGCCACCAATCTTCGAGACATTTGTAGGAAAGATAAACCTGAGACTGCCAACTCTCATCAGAAAATGTCACTCATTAGTGGATGAAAGAGCATTGTTAGGTAAGGACAGAAAGCTTGAACACTTAAAAACCACCCTTAGGAAATCAGCCTAAATATGAAATCAATCCTGCAGTGTGGATAAGGTCAGAGAGGAACCACTTTTTCCCCCACCCTACTGGCAAGCAGCTGCAGTCCTGAAGGTCTTAACTGAATACATAATATGGCAGAACTATGAATAAATAGAGAAAGTTGCTCTCAAAACCATCAGTGCATCAAAGTTAAAACCCAGACTGCAGCACTCTCACTTCTTACTCTAGGATCACACCCAGATTCCCATACAAACCACACAAAGTGCTCAACATACATATCTGATTCCTTGCATCCACAAGCAATCTGAAATGCCGTTTCTCAACTTCATTCCTCCTAGGTTTAAAAACTTTTGGCTAATTTGTACTCTAAGTGTATTTCTGGACAACTTGTATCTTGATGATCTCAAACTAGGGCTAATTCTCACTCAGCTCTGCAGACCAGGTATTCACAATGTAACCACAATGGCTTTTGGTTAGTCTTTTCTAAGATAAATGAGCCAAAATCTATTAGTCTCTTACCAAAACCCAGTATATTTAATATTTATCTCAGCAACAGCAGAAATACAGAGTTACACTAGCCTGAGACTCATATATTGTTCACTGCATTAAATGACACCTTACTAAACTTTCCTATCTAGACTGAAAGTCTCCAATCAGGTGCATCTTGGGAGTTGCTCTTTTCAGGGACATTTTAAGGTGTGATTCATTGCTCATTCAGTCAAATAACACATATACATTTCCTTTATGATCCCTGACTGACAAATTCCAAGTCCTAAGGGTAAAAAAAAATGCCCTTAGGCACAAAATATTGAATGGAACTATAAATTACTCCAATCCACAGATCATCTAGTTTTCCTGGCTAATGAGTCCCCAGGTACCACACCACCCCCCATCCCAAACCAGCCTTGCACAGAAGGAGTACATCCTCCATACAGTTTTGGTTCCAACACAGATCACTGAAGAATATCCTTAGTCACCTCCCTCCTGCTGCCAGATAATTAAGTGTTTCTGGCAATAAAGATAGAGAAGATGAAATATAATATACATCTCATGACACAGAACCCAGCTGCAATGATTGATATTGCTTCCTGGATTACTGAGGATGGACTTTTTTCTACCTCTCTGAAACTTTTAGACTTGTTAGCAAAATGCCTCAGTGATACAGGAAAACCTCAATCCCAACAGCCCAAAGCACTCCTTGGTTGAGCTATGCCTGCTGTGTGAACAGGCGAGAAGAGAACAGCATGCCAAGAGACTCAGGGAGGGAAGGCAGCCTTCTTGTGAGTTTTGCAGTCCTGTTTTTCCAAACACAAACATGAACTGGGAACTGCAAGCCAAGGTTTAGTGACAAGGGAACAAAATTAAAGAGAGATACTGATCAAAAAGCAGAAGCTGCAGTACAGAACTGTAACTAGGACATTCTGATGTTCCAGCCTTTCTTAGAAGGAACAGGGGAAATACTAGTTAGATGTATTTGTGCTTACGGATTTATTTTTCATTGGTACCAATTAAGTGGTGAAAATAAAGATGAAAAACTCTTTTCAAATAAAACAACAGATTTTAACTCAATTCTTTGAATAAACTAAAACCAGATGTTGTTTACGTGGACTAGGTTTTTCTTCTCCTGATTTAATAGATACATATTTCATATGGTCAGCCACAGAAAGCATAGGATTAACTACACTAGGAAATAAGAAAAATAACTTTGAAAAGCACCTAAATGTGCTCCTTGAACAAAAATAAGCAGCAGAAACTGACAGCCTAATGAAATACATAATCAGCTCTCACACACTTGCCAATTTTTAATTAAATGTATTTAATTTATTTACTAGAGTTCTCTCTGCTTAGCTTTTTCTTTCACTTCATTATTATTTAGTACTTGCTTTAGAAGACTAAATGTAACTAATCAGATCACTTTAATAAATATTTTCTTAGAGACAGAGACTGCTTTAAAAACATTAAAGCACTAGAGGGCTAGAGAGCTAGTTATCTTCAATAATCAGTTGAGAAATCTCACTAATTATTTTCATAACCCATCATCTTAAGCATCTGTGGAAGAACTGTTTGCCTTCCAACAGCAAGTCTGAAGTTTTAGAAGTGTAGTTTGGAGCAAAGGTATTGAATGTATTTCAAATAGAACAGAAGGGAATTATTCACAACAGCTACCAGGTAGTAGCTATAGCAGCTGAGAAATACAGTCAAGGAAGAATTTCTATGTTGTCAGGGGAGTATTTAACATTAGTATTTATTTAGAAATACCCTTACCAATCTTTTAATACCTTTGTTGCAGAACTGTACAATGACTGGCATGAGGATTGGACAGTACAATAGCATCATACAACTGTAAGCATTGAAAATTTCTTTTAACTACAGCCAGAGAGGCAAAGTGTTCTTCAGAACTGCCAAAAAGACACTGGCAACCACACAGGAAATTTAACATGTTCTCTTGCAGTCAAGAGTCCGGGGAGCTGCAAAGGGGTATCTGTAGAGGGGCTCCAGCAAGCCCCTAAGAAATGTCTTTGCCTTAAGCTCTTTGAAAGGCAATGCAGAATACAAAGCCCTTCTATACCCACGTGTTGAGAGAGGGAACATGCTGTGTCTCTCTACAAATCACCATCTCTGAGCCAACTACCTAGCTAAGAAGATGACAGACACAGATCACAATTTACTTCCAACAAAGAGAACAGCACCAGAATTGACTACTTTATGTGATACTTGTACTCTCTTTGATACAGAACATGTATGTGTACAGGGTCTGGGAGCCTTTTTTATTTCAGCAGAAAGCTCTCTGTGGCGTTGCAGTTACAGAATTAACTGGTTTTTTCCCCCCCACTCAACTTACATCAACAGGGACACAAAGTCTATGTGCCTTTGGATTAAAGCAATCAAAAACTTTTCATGTTTTAATGAGACCACGGAGAACACTCAGAGAGGTTTTTTTGGACAGATAGCTGTCAAAATGAAAATGGAATAATAAACCCCAAGGCATAACTTCATAGTAGCAACCCATGCCAAAAACATCATTTTTGCACATTTTATTTTATTTGTGAGGTCAGGATAACTAACATCAGTTTAAAAAGAGAAAAAAATGAAACGTCTTTTTCTTTTCCCCTTTTTCATTTCTTGCTAGTACACCTCCTAACTGTAAAACCTTAGATCTACACCTTCTACAGACTAGCTTCTCCAAAGTGCACAAAAATGACCACACCAGCAAGCAACAACAGATCCACCTGTGCAAAACTACTACTACCCTCCCCACTTATAGTAACTAAACTCCAGACAAAAGCAGCATTTTTCAGCTATTCTCCTCCTCTGGAGGATTATCAACCAGTTTCAATTACTGGGAAAGTAATTAAAGCTATCCAAGAATAAAAAAATCTTGCCTAGAAATCACCAAAATTCTGAAGCCTTAGCCATGATCTCAGACCCACCTACACCTGTGTTGTCTGAAAACAAAAAATCAACATCCCAGGAGTGTTCTTAAGACTACAGAATATTCCTTGAAATAACACTTGTTTTCATTCACTACCTCTCTCTTCTAGGTGCCTCTTCTAGACTTGTTTACGACCTGAAGAGAGAGTTCCTATCTCTTCCTCCCTTACGTCTGTGTGAAAAAAAATTAGTTCACCTACTTTTGGATTCAGGTAGCATACATATGCTCTTATTGGAGAGCACAGGCCAAACACAAACAAACTCAACTCTGAACATCAAACCCTGCAACACCGCAAAGACAAATGACTACGCAAACAGAACAGAGGCAAACCAATAGGACTTGGAAAATGAGCTGTTTTTTCTGAACCATCTATTACAGTTACACCCTCAAGTTTAGTACTAGGACAACAGAGATGCCTTTCAGCAACAGTTAAGGTATGAGCAAGTCTGGGTATTTTGCATTCTCTGAACACCCAGCTGAGATGTAACAAAGGTTGTCAACTTTATACACGATCAGTGACTGAGGAACACAGCAACAGTACTGTAAGTAATGACGTTCTTGTGCTATTTTATGCCCCCAGTGTATACTGCCCTACAGTTACAGGTGCTCACCTAACACACTGTACTGGGGTTGGCTTTAAAAAAAAACAAACAACACAACACAAAACCTCCAACAAAACTGAATTCCTTCTACTCATTATAAAAATACGTGGAACATACTAAGCACAATATTTGTTGCATAATATGAAAAATTAACAAAAAGCACCAATACATTCTGTTGTGTGCTGACTACATGTTTAAATGTGCTGTAAATAATAGCAGCAATAAGGCTTTTAATTGCTCACATGTCAACTGTCAAAATGCCATTTAGCAGTAGAGGTTAAGGGATCTTTTGTGTAGCAAGTTTGTTTATATCTTTTTAATATTTGCAGAGACTGATCATCACTACACACAGAGGAACTTAAAAATCTATGTGAACAATTGATAGCTATAAAATTAACGAAGCACTTAGGTAAGCAGGGCAGACACTACCTACTTTTATTATCATACAAGTCAACAGTTAAAAAATAAATGAGGAAAAGTGAAGTTAGCCTGTGCATTCCTTCCATTTCATCAGGCATAACGTCTCTGCTCTTATTAGAAATCACACTAAAACAATCAAACAACAAAGCCACCGATGATGATCTCTCAAACCAGAAAAACGAGACGACAGTAAAACCTCATTTACCGAAAACAACGAAAACCAACACTCTGCATCAACAGAAACACACGGGCCGTTGCCAGTGAACGCAATGCACCACGAGCACTGTAGCCCTCGATGATGGGCAGCCAAAGCCCATGTCGTCGGGGGAGAGACGTATCTGCGTCCGTATCTACGTCCATATCCAAATCTATACCCGTGTCCGCGTCGCCCTGGGCCCAGCCCGGAGTCGGGTCCCGGATTCCAGGTGCGGGGTCCCGGATTCCAGGTGCGGGGTCCCGGCTCCCTCCCCCCAGCCTCGCACAGGTGCGTCGCCGACGCCCCCTAATGACACGGCGCCACAGCCCTTCCCTCTCCCTCAACTCCACATAAACAAGATCACCACAAACCACAGATTAAAACGGAGAGAAAAAGGAATCGCGCGGTTAAGTAGATTAAGGGCTAAGCGACTCGTTTTCTGGTTATTTGTCGACTCCTCCCCGCCGGCGGAGGGCTGGGGGACAGAGCCCCGCGCCAGCAGCCGCAGGCACACACACAAACACACACACGGCGGGTAGCGAGTCTGCGGCCGCGGAGGCACGCAGCGCGCGGTGCTCTCTCTCCCTCCGGAGCAGCCTCTCTCAGCCCCCGGGGAGAGGAGAGAAGCGAACAGAGCCTTGTCCTCCTCGCTATCCGCCCGCTCAGTACCTGCCGTGCAGCGGGACGCGATCACCGCCGCCCCCGTGGAGATGCGCCGGGGGTGGGGGAGCAGCCCCGGCACGCGGGGTCCGGCCGCTGCAGTGAGGGGGGGGCGGCGGAGTGGGGGAGGGGATGTGGCAGCACCTACCCACGCCGTATTTCTCCTCTTCGGTCGGACTCCACATGCTGCTGCGGCGGCAGCCGACCACGGCCGCGGATCCCCTAGGCAAAGCGAGGCGGGCGGGCGGGCGCCGCGCATGGAGCGGGGGCGGCTGTTCCTTCTCCTCTCCCTCTCAGCGGGGGCGCCGCTCCGCCTCCGCCGCCCCCACCTCACGCTCCGGTCGGGGCTGCGCTGAGGGTCCCTCTGCCGCCGCTANGCACGGCCCCACCGCCTCAGCGGGCTCCCGGGCGGCCCCCAGCCACCTCCTCCCCTCCACCGCTCCGGCTGTCGCCGTCGTCGCCACCGCCGAAAGACTCGAGCTGCTTCCCACCCCCCTCCGCCCCTTGAGCTCGGAGCGCATGCGCGGCTCGCACCGCCTCCCCCGCCTTCCCTCTGTCCCGCGCGGCCGCACGAGGCGCGCGCGGGCGCGAGGCGCGGGGGCGGCGGCGCGTGTCCCGGGGCAGGGGCTGTAGCCCTCGGCGGCAGAGGGCGCAGCCCGGGAATGTGACCCCTCCCGGGTGGTAGCGGGTCGGGGCGGCTGCCAGCAGGCAGAAGCCGCAGCGCGGGGCCCCGCCGCACAGAGCGGCCGTGCCGTTTGTGGACAGCGGGGTAACGTGACCCCCACAAACACGCCCCCCCCGTGAGTCAGGTCAGCCCTGGGCCTTGCCGTGGCATCCCTCAGCCCCTGTCGCCCCTTGCGGGCACGAGCTCGAGCTCGCGACTCCAGCCGGCCTGCTAAAATTCTTTCAGGAAAACATAGGCAGTGAATCGGTACCAAGGGTAGATGAGCAGGGTGGACACACACCCCGACAACGCCACCCTGTCCTACAGCACACTGGCTGCTCCCTGCTGCCCACGCTGAAACCACATGAAGACAGGACTGGGGCAGGAGCATGTCTTAAAAACCAGAAAAATCAAAAAAACTCAGTCCAGGGGAAGGGAATAAATCGTGTTACTGGTCCCCTTTTAACAGAGCTCACCAGTGGGTGTCCTGCTGCTGCACACTGAGGTGATGTCCCCACTGTGAACCCTGCTGTCCAAATGGGACATTAAGAGTCATAGCTCACCTACTGCCTTTATGGAAGCCAAATTATTTCCAACAGTGGAAATTAAAGCAAGCACACTTAGACTGTTTAATGAGCAATTAGTAACATCCGTTATTTCTCCAGTTTGGGTTTTTTGACCTGAGTGTGCAGTGGCAGCATTTGAGCGTTTGAGTAGAGAAAGGGTCGGGAAATGCTGTCAGCACACTAACTGGAGACACCACTTGCCCTTTGTGAGATCAAAATTTGTCTAATACTGTGATTTAGTTTGTTGGGGTTTTTTAACTTCTAAAGGAGGCAGTAGAATTTGTACATGTTGCACAATGAAAAGTTGGCCAGAATTTGAAGTTTCCAGATTCTATCTTTGAACTCTTCCTTCATTTCTATCCTTTCCATAAAGCCTAAATTTGATTTCCTTACAGCACACTGAAAGCTGAGACCTGTAATTCCAAACTTTCCCTGTAACTGAAATTTTGATGGCTGCAAATCCTCTGCCAGACTAGCGACTCTTCAGTGCCTTCCCAAAGCTAAAGGCAGCAAACAACACTTCTCATACAGCATGTTCAGGAACCTCTGTAAATAACTGACTTGATATGAAGTTTTAGGATTACACTCAACTTTTCAGTAATACAACTTCAGCTGTGCCCAACACTTTTTATAGACTGCTCTATCATTATATAATAAAACAGAACAAAAATCATCAATTTGCACTACAGAACTTAGGTTGCTGTGGAAACCTTAATTATTTTTCTAACATGCAAGTTATGTTTTATCATTGAACACAGACAGCTTTCTGGTTGGGGTTTGGTTTTGTTTGGGGCTGTTGGTTTTTGCTTTCCTGTGCAGAGTGCAAACAGAAAGTGGCCAATAAGTAAGCACATTCGTACATTATTGATTTAGAGAAGACAACTTACTCAATCACACCTTAATTCATATTCACATTTAGGCATATATACTTATAATAGCTTCATTACTTTCCTTCCTGAGGCACTCCCACAGAATGCAGAAATAGCTTTTTGAAGGGACAAAACCTGCAAAGTTAGGCTAGGAGATAGGCTGCTCCTGGGTTTGAGAAATTCAGGTGGGTATTATATACATATGTGTGCACCAATAATAAATACCTCTTCATCGCTTCCTAGTACTTTAGGAATAGAAAACCTCTGAAGTGACAGGAATTAGTTAACTCTTCCAGCTCTCTGCCTCTTCATTCTATTGCCTCAGCACTTCATGGATTCTTCTGCCTGTCAAGTTGTCCAGGAGTGAAATAGATACTTCTCCTGCCTAAGAAAAAACAAAGCAGAATTTTCTTCAAAATACAACCCTGTCTGAGTAGACTCTTCCCCTTCAAATAAATATGGAATGAAGGTGAACTTGGGAAGACAAGGTGAGAACCTGGCAGGGTTAGATAAACCTTGAGAAGGCCACCAAAATAGCTGACAGAATGGAACCTACAAGGAACTAACAAGGAACATATTGTTTAAAGAGAACTCTGCCATTCGTAGTTCCTGATCACGGACGTATAAATGATAGATAGCACTGACAGGCAGAGTCATACTGATGGTAATTATTCTTATTTGAAATACAGTACATCTTACTACACATTTGTTCCTGGCACTTTTCTGCCCTGCTGCTGTTGATACCTATTTTCAGAGAGAGTCAGCAGAGGGGCATCTGACCCACTTCAGAAAGAAAAAAAACAAAGCTGTGTTTTATAGTGGAGTCAGAGGAATGCAAGTTTGCATAACTTAAAGTTACAGAATATATTTACACCCATTCCTCTGATACATGCATTCACCAGGTTAATGAGCCTCCTATCACCTCTACATAAACATTGATTGCTTTAGTAAATATTCTTAGCTTAAATGCAGCATAGAACAAACACCTCATCCTGGAAAGGAGGCAGAGGTACTAATCTCCCAGGCAGCAAGCAAGTATTTGGGATCACCCACGTGCAAAAGAGACAGTCCAAAGCAAACAGCAACGATTATGCAGGGCTGCAAAACAACTATTTCTTCTGTCTTTTTCCTCTCTTAACAGAGCTCAGTCCTGCCAACCTCAATATTCATACTACTCTGTAAAGCATGGGAAAAGCATGAGTAGTGTTGTGCAAGCATAAACAAGACACTCTGAGGGTTATATGCCCCAGGGTTGATTTTTTTTTCTGGAGCTGTTTTTATTTTTCTTTGTCATAAAGACTGCACATTTAAAACCAAAATTGGAACCCAATGCCTACTTCATCAGATTATTTAAATGGGTTTAGGGCTTTGTTGAGAAGTTTTAAAAATGAACTTCAGCAATCAAACTATATTTTAAAATCTGCTGTAAATGTCAGAGCTCCTGCAAGAGCTACTACTGGTAGATGTCACGGGCCCCGAACACTGCTGCATTCCAGAGAAAAGTGGGCTCCCCTTGCAGATGTCTTCTGAGCTGCCATCCTGAACCTTTGTCACTAAACTTCTATGTTGCACCATACAGGAATAGTAGCAAATACACACTTCAACACCTTATTTAATCAAACAAGTTAGAAGGAAAGCATGGATCACTTTGAATAACACTGTTAAAAGTTACTTAACATCCACAGTGTGTACAGGAGCTGTCATGTCAGAAATATTGTAAGTTGCAAACACTGCAAACAACTGTCCTTATCCAAACAGAATACATTAATGTTTAACACAGGATTCATTAAAACACATTATAAAGTTCATCTTATCTTGTCATAATAGAGATGTGATATACATGTGCTCCGAAAGACAGCTGGCTAGGGAATGGAGAGATTTGACACAGTTTCTTTCTCTTAAATAGATCAAGGGAACTGCACAATCCTTTCAAACACTCCGCAAGGGACGATGGAAGGTCAGAGTGCAGAAAGCACAGAGAATCTTATACCCTCCTGCAAGCAAATTTCTCTCAGTTATTTTGGCCTTAAGGTATCATGGACCATATCACCCTCTCACCCTCTCTTTCAGGTAAGAGGATCCCTGTACTTTACCCTTTCTCCCTGCTCTCAGGGCTATAGATGCTGATACTTCCATTAATACTTCAAACTTCTGCTTTAGAAACATGGCCCAGAACTCCTGTTACCAGAAAAAAAAAGTCAAAAAAAATCCAGGATGAATTTTACCTCCCTGACAGTCAATTTATATGATTAAGTTACCTCATTTTCTACAGAAGAAATTACAACTTTGCATGTTTCTTTTTTAACAATTTTTAAACAATGTTTTTTTAGGTTCATCTTCTCTCCCTGTTGATATGATGGTCTAAGCCATTAACAACTTCACAGTTACGATTTCAGCTATCACTTAATCCCTAGCCAAATCCCTACAAGTGAATGCGGAGTTGTTGGTTTTGAGTGTTTTTAAGTGCTCTCTCTCTCATCATTGCTTTGTTTCAGGGACAATTGAATGTTGGTTCATAGTGAACAACCTAACACACCTCCAGGGAACAGTGACTGAGGACTAAACAGTTCTATATCCTTACTGACATACACTGCTTTGATCCGTCACACAGAAAAAACGAGCGGATGCACCTCATTTTGACCTAGGTGAAAGGCCAAAGCAGGAGTGCCTTCTCATCGGTGTGCTGTCACTTACCACACAGCCTCTCTGTTCCAGCTGTTGGGCACAGCAGCCTCACTGTCAAGTGACACGCCCATGGCTGCCGTTTTCAGACTCTCTGCTACTGTGTGGCGCATCCGAGCCTGGGCATCCCCCTGCGCCGTGAGAGCTGTCCGTGGTGCTGCCGCCGGCACTCACCGCATGCGCCTCCCGCTCTGCCGCGGGGCTGCACCCCGGGCTGCTATCGGGGTCCCACTGCGGGCAAAAGCTCAGAGCCTCCTGTTGCCATACCTCAGCATTTCTACAAAGAGAGTACTAGCCGGCCGTGTTGGCTAACCCATGAACTCAAGAACCAGCTTTCTGTCTGGCCATTACCTTTTCGACCTGTACAGAAAGGACATTGTTATCTGGAAATAAAACTAGCACTAACGTGAACAATTAGATAACTGGATTTTTTAAGTACTGAGATGGATAATCTGGAGTGGTGCTAGACCCATCGACATTCATCTCATGTTTTCTTCCAGGAATGCTAGTGCACACAGTTTAGCTGTGGGCACTCTATTCCAGTTCAGGTACTTAGAAGAATGATTATGGACATATCCAGTCATGGCAAGGTGTTCAATACCCAAGAAACACAATTTAACAATTCCTAGTATTGCACTATCCATATGAATTCCATACTTTTATTAAAAGAGACAAACAGTCTTTAGCTGTAAATTTATTTAAATTATTTGTATTCAGTATTGTGTGTGTATATATATATATGATCAAAATAAGTAAAGAATGTATTTTGATGGTATGTAAATATTAGAAAGCCTTTTAAAAATGTATTTTTTGTAAGGCTGGAACAATTAAAATATGCTTAGTTCAGTACAGAGCCAAATCAAACTTCCAACTGCTAGTGTCATGTGCCCAGAGTGAGATTCTCCCCTTAACAAGCAGACAACAGTCAAGTATTCATATCAGCTTCAGATTCCAAAATTAATTTGAAATATAATCCTTGTGAAAGACATTACAATATCCTTATGTTTAAGAGAAAGAGATGCCTTCTGCTTGTGTTCCTTGAGTGCCAAAACCACCTCAGCCTTCTACAGAGCAAAATACTGAAACTCTGCCTCATGCATGCCTAAATCACAACTACATCCAAAGACACTCATGTGTCACTTAGGTTAATTGGAAACAAAAAATGACAGAAATTTATTTTAAGAGCTTTAACCTATGCAATGAAGCCAAGATCTTCTTGAGCAGAATAAAAGAAAATAGAGTATTCATTTACCTGACACAGCAGAACAATTAGTCAAGTACAACAATTATGCGGACTGGCACGTCTCAGAGTAAAAAGGATGAAGTTACTGTAAATCCATCCAAATAGCTATATCCAGCTCTGATAGTGAATCAGCACAAAGTGACCAGCAGCTGATTCATCCAAATAAAAGCATGAACTCCTCACCACCACCATCACCACAAGGAAGCAATCAATAATTACACAAAGACACTTTCCTGCCATGACGTAGTACAGTCAAACTGGCAAAGAGCTCTCAATACATCCAGCTATCTGCTACAGGGAAGCAGTGAAACAGAGTTAGAGCCACACATCTTCTCATGGGTGTTGACTATTCACTTTTCCTTAATGGTGTTCTTGACACTTCAGCAATAAAGTACATTTCTGGTAGTTACTCATCAAGGAAAAAGAATATGAACTACTCTCATGTAAGCTCAAGCAGTAAAGACTTAGACGCTGTCTAGCTATTACAGACATGCAAACAGCTCAGTCTATATGAAAGGCACTTTCCTGAAAACCAGAAAGAAACGACCTTCTATCACAAAGTGACTGAATCAGTCAGCAGGAGAAAAAGCTGAGATGAAGTAGGCTGTCTTGTGCACAGAGAGAACTTACCATCTGAGATTGTGCAGGTGGTATGTGAAGACAAAGAGCATGTTCTTTATCTCCTGTAAAGCTATCCAATAAATTCCAATTCTTTATGTTGTCAACATAATAAATAAATAGCAACATGAATCCACGCAACTGCCTGTCAGAAGCAGAAGCACAGAGTTCTCCACAAAAGCTCTCATTGAAGCATTCCATCTGAAGGCAGGCCACTGAAAGAGGACAGTATAGCTGCATTATAAAGTGGTCAGACAGGCATAAAATCTCACACACAGGAAAAATAACGAGGAAAGAAGTTTAAAATGATCACCCAGAAACCAGCTATGAGTCTGTTAATGTTTCAGCCACAAAAGTGTAAGTCTGAGGACTTTATTAAACCAATTCATTCCTTCAAAGGCAAGGGAAACCCAGAGAAGAGTTTGCAAAAGCTGGTTTTTTACAGGCATACTTTTCCTTACAACACATGACAGAGAGCAAAGAATAGATTTAGTTAGATTTATTTTTCATTTATGATTCACAAATTAACCACCATCAGATGGACTACCATCAGGTTTTGGATTGGCTATGGCCTCTGCAACCCTCCTCCTCAGGATAAACAAGCTTCCATATTTGTTTAGTAGCACTAAACCCAGCAACCAATGTAAAAATCTAACATGCCTGTCAAGCAAAGTGCAAATACACACTGCGAACAGATTGCTCAACTAACTGAAGCTGTTAAGATTACAAAGATAAAATTCAGATAATTTTTAATAATTCCCTTTTATTCCTATTGATAGTAGAGAAGGTCTCCAGGAAGTTAGACTCAGCATACACTGCTACAAATATTTGACTGTTTATAATTAGAAGAGTGCAAATGTTGGTGCAGTTATTCTATCTTCTTATTAATATGAAATCCTTTCTTTGGGAGTCTGATACATCTCTCATTCCCTACTGCAGTTTAAAATATTGTTTTGTTCTCAAAATGCTTGACTGTGTTAGCTTGAGTCAAACTGTGACAGCTGCTCCTTGTCACCCTCCAGACAGGATGCATTCAGCAGAGATTTAAGACTCCAAGCCGCTGTCTGGAGGAGCTAATGGTAGGATTTCTAGAGGACAGGTAATCTTCCACTAAGACTAATTCTACTGCAACCTGGTAAAATCTGTTGTTCACCCACTAAAATAAGTGCTCTGTTCCTTTCTGTTTAGTATGGAATTCATATTAATTGTTGCAGTTTGCAAACTGTTCATTCCATCACAAAGACTGAAGTCAGTTTAGGTATTGTTTATTAGACAAACTCCCAGGAAAGAGAGAGATATATTTTTGGGCACACAAGCAAACAGAAAAATAATGTTATTAAAATTGCTACCAGCATGTGTAAGGAGGCAAGGACTAGAATTTATTACACAAATATAACATTTCATGAAATACAGCTTACCCCTAAAGAATAAAGCATAAAAAATACAACTAACAAAAGAAAAAAAAAGGAATATACAGCAATATGATGTGAATTATTTTACTGTTGTGTGAGATAACTGAGTAACTAATAATTAAGCCACATGTCTAGTGCATCATTTAAAAGAACCCAGTGAAAACATCTGTGGAATATAATAGTGGAAAATGATAAAAATAAATGACAGGAATAAAGTGCAGAAATTGATATACTAGTGCTATGAAAAGAGGGGCCAATAGGTTCAAGAAATGTATGCAGCATGGACAAAGCAGAATTGGTCTCAGTTGAAATAATTTTGGGGAATGATAAGCAAATAAGTTTGTTGAAGATTTTTTCAAGAGCATTCTAGGACTGGATTTGTTTAGAAAACTTTTTAATGTTATTGCTTCTGGAAATTGTATCAATACAGGAACTAACTTTCCAGACAGAGATGGGAAAATAAATGTTCCTGTTAGTGGTAGCATTCACACACTCATTAGTGTTAGAGCTGACAGATTTCTTTCCAAATGTTTAGCAAATTCACATGAAGTGATACTATTGTGAGTGTGATTCTGCTTTGCAACAAGGACATTACAAAAAAAGAGTTGATGAAACAGCCTTGGAGTGAATGCACATAAGATGGAATGGTAGAAGAATCTCTGAGTAACTATGGTAACTATTTACTGAAAATAATTGAGGTGAAAAACTTGTGAGCATGAAGGTTTAGAATGTATTTGCTTTGTAAACAGATGACTATTTCTAAAACTTGAATATCAAGCAAAGAGATTTCAGTAAAAATGGGCTCCAAAAACATTAGTGAAAATAGAAAACCTACGAAGGCTTTAAAAAGGTCTGAAGTCAGAAGAGATAGGTACAACTTCCAAGTGTAAAATGTGAAGGGAGAAAGTCAGAACTTCCAGAAATCAATTTGAATTAAACCACAGAAAGGGCAATAAAAAAAAACCAAGGATTTTTCAGACCTGATTTTTTAAAAAGGCAAAAAAATGGGACTGTACTACAGTGAAAATGAGACAGAGATTAAAGGGAAACTAGAAGAAAAATCCCTTTCTTTTTCAATCTACAGTGAGGGTGTGTGGCAGTTTCAGGTGCTGAATGGCAGATTACCACCAGCCAGTTGGTGTACTCCTGAAAGGAGTCAGGTGGAGGAGGCAAAGGTCAAAGAGTTCAACACAACCTAACTGGGAACCTCACAGCATACAGCTCCAAATTCTAAAATATCTCAATACCTTGGTGTTCTGCTCTGAAATCAGCCATTTGTAATATATTGCATCTTTTGATTCCAGTCTTGAAATGCAACAGATTCATTACTTGCATTTAGAAGGCAGAACAGGTGAGTCAAACAACTACTGCCCTGTTAGTCAAACATCTGCAGCATGCAAAGTTCTCAAATGAATTGGATGAAACACTACAGGGAAAATAGAAAAATGTGACAAAACACAAGCTTCATATATATAAAAAATAAGTTTCTAGGTAAAACTATATCTATATATATATATATAATAATCTACATTTCATTAATTTTCATTATCACTGTTTTCTTTCACAGAGAGCAAGTTACATGTCATGTAACCAAGACAAAAGCAGACCAGAAGTCTCACCCTGCCTGGCTTTTTGCTGCTGTATCTGGATAGAGATTAGGTCCAGGAGCCAAAACAGGTACCTGGAAATGTACATGAAGCAGTTTGTATGGGAGCTGACTTGTTTTTCCCAAACACAGACCATAAACAATACCCTCTTAGGGATGCTTCAGGAGAAAGTTAGCACAATAATAGAAAATAATTCTGAAGCCAGAATACCATCTACTCATCATAGCCAAGAGCAGTTGTGAACTAATCACAGGATTACAAATACTATAGTAGAAGTGATCCTGAAAATACAGTGAACTACAGTGAAATATGTACATAGTAAATTAGCTTGTTTACAGCAGAGACAGACAGGCTGGGCTACCTGAAGTTAGGAAGTCACATTTTTACATTTTATTCTAAGTACATGTTTATGGGAATTGCAGCCTCAGAAATACTTGATTCAGAGGCCAGACAAGGGCATGTGATTTACTCCAGCAAGCTATAAAATAGTGATGAATCCTATGCAGGGAACTTTGCATTCTGAAGCTGTAAGACTTCTAATATCCTTTCAGAAATTACTTCCACTAATTCAGATCTTTACAATCCACAGATGTCTAATTTCTCTAGGATTATTTGCTGAAATATTAAAAAAGTTTTCTATTTACAATGAATATGAATCATAGGAGGCTTCCCACTTTATGTCACATAAATGTGTTAGCTAAAATGCTTTTGGAACAGAGGTATTATAATATTGAAAAATATAATGGTAATTATCATTCCTAAAATACCACTGATGTGCATCCTGGGCATTACAGATCTATTAAATATTAATACAACACACTAAAGATTTTCTACTGTTCCTAGCAGTAGCTCAGCCCAGACAACTTGAATGAAGCAATCAGATCATAATCAGCCACATGACTAATGGTAACAAACCTCATACTGTTACAAGCCTCAGTGAGAGCAACATGGAGCCTGGATGGATACAGATGGAAAGGGAAACAATTATTTCTAACTCATCTGCATGAATCTAAGCTTACCACTAAGTTTTGCATCCCTTTCATTTTGTAACATACTCTGCCAAAAGAGTAATTGGAGGTCTGGGGGGAAAAAAAGATCTTCCCAGGACAGAGATGTAAAGAGCTCAGACTCTTTAGCTCTACCTAAGAGAAGTGCAAGATGTGGGATGAGCAGTGTCTACAAGCACATACATAAGGAGATTTCTGATAGCTCTTTAAATCCAGCAGACAAAAGCATTACAAGATGAAAAGGCTCAATACTGATGAACTATTCAGACTGGAATAGGTGCAGATTTTTAATCATGGGAGTAAATTGGCACAACTTACAAGAAGATGTAAAATGTTCTTTGTTGCTTCAGCTTTTTTACTCAAGGTTGGATGCCACTGGAAGAAATATTCATTAGCTCAACCAGAAGGGACAGTCTTGGGGTAATTTTTGGTGACATTCTTGGATTCATGTTTTTCAAGGTAGGTTTTTGTTACCATTTCCTACAGAACTGATTTTTAAGTAGGTGAGTCTAACCATTATTGACAATTAAAATACATTTCTATTAATATATTAGCACCTATGGGTCTTGCTTTAAAATTGCATCACTAGGCACTACTTGTGGGGTTTGATGTCTAATTCTATAGAAACAAACCTTGCTAAAAATTAAAAACATTTTTTTGTTTTCTCCCTAGAGAATTTCATTTGTGCATGAGCCAAAGGAGAGAAGCCTTATTATATGTTGTCTAAAACAGCCTAAAGATAAACAAATCACCACAAAACATGGCTTCTTCAGAATGTTCACAGCCAGGAAAAAAGTTTTAGCTGTTAGGATCATGGCAAATTTTCTTATTTTTTGCAGTTCAAAACTTCTTTCTAGGCTTAATAAACCAAAAGTTGCCATGGACATGACAACTCTCTCTGACACATTGACAGACTGTGCTTAATCTCAGTGGGCAATACTGTCTACATTTGGTATGAAAGAGAGAACCACAGGTTTATCTGTTCCTTTAAGAAATGCAGCTGGCTGATTCCTCTCAGAGATTTGGAATGGCCAAATAAATCCTGGAAATGATGTCTTGGCCAGCAGGGTGTCAGTAAGGTGGTCAATACCAACTAGTTAAATTCATGGATATTAGCAGTTTTTAATACACAACTCTTAATGACATCTACCAAACCATCACTGATATTCCTTTTGTTACCTGGCTGTCCATACACCAGCTCTTTGCTAAGATGACCAACCAGCCTTCCATAGTCTCCTCAAGCTTCTCCTTGCTTAGAGAAAATGAAAAGGACTTCTTAATACTGTATAATCTCTAACAGCTTTCTTAACCCCCCAAAAATTCCTGCTTTCAAACCATACAATCCTTTAACCAATTACCAAGTGGCTAAGACTCAGAAGTTCAGAAGGTAGACACTGAATTTCCAATCAAATGCTCCCTTTTGAACAGCCTTTTTTGTTTCTTCTCAGTGTTGCCCTTCTGAAACATTCCAGGCATATTTCTACTTGCCATGCACAAGATTCATATCATGCTTTGCTTTTCTGATGATTCATTGGATCAGCTAGTGCAGTAAATGTGTGAAGGGATTTTTTTCAGATTAGGCTGAATTTGCCAGTGTATTATCAGGTCAGCAGTCTTTACCAATTACTTACAGTGCCAAACATTTCCTGTAGTGAAGGCCTTGATTAAAGGGCTAATGGAAAAGGCAACATCTCAGTGATCTGGAGCACAAAGTTCGCTTTCCTGTGAGACATCCCAATACATGACTCCATGAACTCAGCTGTCTGTGGAAGACAATTGCTTGCTTGAATGACCACACTGGAGTTACAAGAAAGGCTCAGATGCAGATGATTAAATCTAGATAGATGAATCTTGCTTTTCCTTTTGGTAGTTACATGGAACAAGGTAGCTAAGATTTGCAGGGAAGCAGCAGCAGACTTGGGAAGTGTTTGTCATTGCCAGTGTACTCCATGCTTCCTCAGGGGTCTTTTCCAGTTGAGAGTGAGTCTAATGATTCCTGTCAGCTCTAGCTAGACAGATACTGTTTCTTAGGCATGCACTAAAAAGTCAGATTGCAAACCACTCTTCTGCTTCTTCACTGTCCTCTTGGGATCCAGGTGATCTATCTAAGCCACAGTAAGAGGAGTATGCCTGCTCAGTAGCCTTTAACTGAAACACTTGGCAAGATCTTCAGTTTCCTGAGCACAGAGGAGGAACAGAAATAGAGAACAGGAAAAACAGTAGTGAGCAGAGCAATTTACTTCTCTGATCCTACTCCTCTGATCCTACTTCTCTGCCTCCAAAGAACTTCCCAAAACTGGGGCAAGCAAGAGCCTTCTCAGATGACAGCACTGCTTCTTTCCAAGACTCACATGCATACTCTCACCTCAGTGTTCCTGCACTGTGAAGTGAGACAGGAGAACACCTGCACAGCAGAACAGTTGGTGCTGAGAACCCAGCATCTACCATATATGTCACTTTGGATAAGCTCTGGTGTGGGCAGGAACTAATGTTTTCCAACTGCTTAATGGACATTCAGGGGTGCTCCTGGAGTGTGCATTCTAGTTTAGTTTTAACCAGAAGGAACCCAGCTCTTGTGTTCTGACACCACTCAGTGATGTGAGACACAGTGCAGTAAATGGGAACAACTGAGAGATTTACTTCAAAATTGCATCAAAGGGAGATGTACTCAGCAGCAAAAAGCATCCCAAACTTTACAATAAACATTATCTCATGGTAGACCTTGAGATTAAAAACAAAAGAAAAAAGAAACTGAAGAAAAAGCAGGGAACATTGAGTTGGAATGAAATGTGAACTGGCTCCTACTTTCTTAATGTAGTGTAGAAAATGAGACTTTGCTTTGAAGGCAGCTTCACAGATATAAACCAACTGACAGTGTATGGCACAGATTTAAAGAGATTTACCTGCCCTAGGAGCAGATCTAATAATAATTGAGTAGGGCATTTATCACAGAAAACAGAATGAAAAATAGAAATTTACAATTAGTTCCAAATGAGGTTAGAGATAAAAATACCAAGGGAATTGGCTTGCCAGGCAATACTGAGTGGGAGGATCCTACAGGATTACTGGAGCCTTGGTTTTCTGTAACTGTTGCTTGTCAGAGTAAAGCTGGTCTATATGAAAAATGGCCTTCAAGAACCTTATAAGAAGGAACAGATACAAAGGAATTCCTCAAAGAAAGAAAAAATCCTTAGCTTTACTACCACAGAGACAATCATTCCCATGGCTAAAAAGTAGTGCAGTGTATTTCAAGATGACTGTGTTTCCAGACTAACTCATTCTGGGAGAAATTTCAGTATGAAGTTCCTTTGAAAAGGTGATTTTCAGAGGCTGTGGTTCTGCTCTCCCCATTTGACTCCTGTTGTGAAAACTGATGTTACAACAACACATGGGTCAAATACTTCACTTGCATAATTGCATTTCAAAATACAGGCACAAGGATGGAGTTGTCTAGCAAAATGAGCTGATATTTAACCTCAACAGCTTTAAAGAAGCTTGATTTTTGCAATTTAGCCTCAAAATTTGCTTCAAAGGCAATTTCTGTCTTTCTCCTGTTATTCAAGTTCTAGCTGTGCCACTGCTTGCAATCCACATTGGCAAGAGACCCCCCAACAGAGATTCTCAGAAAGACTCACTTCCCCTCTGAGCTATCTAGAGCCCAGTTGCATATTTCCAGGGGATTCCTCACCTCCCAGCTTTGAGAGAACTTGAGCAAACAAACTCCTAGCATTTTCTGATACAAACTGTATGGCTCAGCACCAGCAACTATGGCCAAGCTTTCCAAAATGCTTAGCTCCTCTGCTGAATATCCACTACCCTGAGTGCTTAGAGAAATGAGCATTTATAGTGCTTGCACAGCAAATAAGCTTTGCAGAAAACCTAGTCTGTGGCTACAGAAAACTGATCAAATCAGTGAAGACTCTTCAGAATTGAAGCATATCTGTTCTGTTACCTCAGGCTGTTGTAAAAATTAATTTAATTAAATGGCAATAGGAGTGTATAAATGAGATGTGAATCACAGTTTGGGGAGTATCTAAGTGGGAACCTAAATCATCATAGTTTATATGGCAATGTAAATTATACTAATTTAGATACAATACTGAGTTCAGCCTGATTAAAAAAGTTTCAAGAGACAAAAAGAGGTTTAAGGTGCAACTTTAAGCAATGCCTAAATCTCATTTAAAGTCAAGGGAATAGTAAGAACATGTAGAGTCATTAATTCAGATCAGGCTACCTGAAATACTTTTTAAAATATACTAAGTATATGATATATCCTACAGCTCCCTTTTGGCTCTCACCAGATTAAAGAGGAGTTGCTGTTGTTACAGGCACAATGCATTCACACATGCAGAAAGGGTTTCTACCCCAAGGCAATTACAATCTAAACAAATGTTCAGCCATAAGCTAGAGACAGTGCTGTAATATACACACAAAATAGAGTGGTGGAAGATATCACATCAAATCCACTGTATATAAGGGCTCATGTAAGTAAGAAATGATTAACAGGAAGAAAAGTGAACAGGGCTTGGGATACTGGGGAAGGGGATGCAAGGCACCATAAGGAACAAATATATTTGAGCCACAGTAGTTGCTACTGCCACCCAGGAGAAAAAGATACCAGTCCAGAGCCATAATTAGAAGCAGTGTGATGACAGAGGGACACCAGGAAAGGACAGGGTGGAAGATACTAAGAGTTGCTCCAAGCTGAGAAAGTCTCACTCTAGCTCAGAAAACAGAGGGGGTGAGAAGGGACCAAAAGAGCTACTGGGATAGAAACTTTAGCTGAAGAGAACTTAAGGGATAAACCCAGAGGAGGTTCCACTGAAAGCTCATGGCAGGAGTCCTCGTGCTGTCCCAGTGAGCCAGAGCAATCCATCTCCTGTGTGCATGTGTATTTGTATATGGGGGGAATAAACCCATCATCTATAGTTTCATCAATGGGCATTAACACTTGACACTGTTTGCACAACCCCAGAGCACTGTCACACACACTGGAGCGGTTTCAGAGAAAAGAGAGCAATTTTTTGGAAGAGATGTTTCAGCTCTGCACCTAGAGAACATCATTAAAATCCCACAACTGAAACCAAGCAGGCTTATTCCACCACTGTCAATGTGTGTATGAGGCAAGACTGTAGGACTTCCCTACTCTGGTTTCCCTTCTAATAGCTGTGGCCAAAGCTTCACTGTCTTGCATATGTCCAGACCCCAACCAATCCTCTTTTGAACAGCCAACTACCATGTGATTTAAATTCGAAATGCAAGATTAACGTGCTGCTGCAATAAAAATAAACCCAAACCATGCCATTAGTGGCCTTTCACTGATCTAATTTAATCAATCTGCAGCTTCAGAAGAAATGAATGTAATCCTAGGGACACTGCCAGAGAGCCTGAGCTACCTACAGTGTTTGGAAACAAAAGGTCTATCATCTTCTCCTAGTGATTTACTAATGCTTTGATTTCCATGCTGAGGATTACAACTGCTTAAATTTGCCCAGCTAACCACACTCTGCACCCTTCATGTTCATTTGTTAACAGTAAAAATCACTGATAGCTTTGTCTCCACTTTGAGAAACTCCTCTAAGTACAATCACTTCAGCCACTTTGCACCAGACTTGCACTGTCTCCCAGTGAAGCCCAGTCCCACGAGATGAGAGCTCCTCACCTGCCTGAGCTCCTCTGTATGACTCCAGTCCTGAAACAGCAACACAGCTCACAGATCTCTTTCTGAAGGGGTTCATCTGCAGGCCCTGCAGCAGCTGATGTACTGTGAGAAGGTGCAGAAAAAGGAGTTGAATGTCTCTTGGTGTGTGAAGTTAGAGAGATTTAAGAGAATCAGAGATCCCAAAGTCAGTCTTTGAAGCCTGGCCCAAACCCTGTTAACTGTCAGAGGCTCTGGTTTACAAACAAGGGCTACACAAACCTCAGAAAAGCATCATTTCCAAGAGGCAGCACAGGACTGAATCTGATGTGCATACAACAAGGGGTTTGATCCGAGAAGCTTTACAGGATTCTAGGTTTGAAAATAACCATGGTATGTAAACAAGGACACAAGGTCTTCAACTCTGGAAAATCAAAGGTATAAACATGTTGGTTCTTCCTGTTCTTTCCTCACCTTGTTGTTTTGTTGAGAAAGAACAGAAACATTTCCCAATTAGCACCCCATGGCATGCACTTGCCTGGTGTACACATTTCTTTAGGAACATATCTTTTAAAGTTTCACTCCATGCATATTGGCAATGGAACAAGAGTTTCAAAGAGACAAAAAGGAAATGGAAAAAAACCCCTATAGATTGTCATCCTTTTAAATAAAAAGGCCATTTTGCTATTAATTGCAATTATTCCCAAGGGTTATTTTCTTAACTGCATGTGCAGCATGACACTTTGGTTTAATCATTCAAGTTGTTATTCACACATCTTGATTCTCCTGTCCTGAGAGACCCTTTCCATATGGAAATAAGTAACAACAAAGTCACTGCATTTCTGAAGGAGACTTCTCCAGCATTTCCACTTCACTTTCCTTCAGACAGCAGAAACATATGCAAGTCTTGGTGTAAATCAGTTTAGCTCCACCCAAATAATTACCAGCAGAGGATCTGGCCTAATACATTCAGTAGATAAATTGTCTTCTATCAGACTACAGTATCTTCAAAGCTACAATTTATCTGCATGCTCTCCAGTACAAGATAATAGTCTCGTTACGTGGAGTCTGAAATGAAATTAAACTCACTTAGATCTAACAATACTTTTTATCAAAGAATCTCATCTCCAATCAATCAATCCAAAAAAAGAGGGAAAAAAAGACATAAAAAAGACAAACATACAAAATTGCCTTGCTGTACAGAATATTAAAGGCTTACTGAAGGCTTCAAGTGGCATATGTGGGATAATGTTCTATTTCATTGCAGAACTGAAGTGATTGAAACAGAACAAAACTGGGAGATCAGAATTCTAGACCTGTTAGAGAAGCACATTATGTGTTTACTCAAGAGATTATCTGTTGGACAAAACTTCTGGAAATCACACATGGAAAATAATTAATCCATACTGAAGAAACAGATGAAACTTATGTCTTTCATCAGATATTACTGAATTTTTTCCTCAAAGAAATATTTCTTCTCTTGCCATTTTGATGGAATGTAAAAACAGTTTTGAATACAAACCAGTCTGTTCATTAAGGCAACTTAAATATAGATAAAAATCATCTGTTAAGTACAGCCACCTGCCTGTACTAAAATCTTCCTGTATGCCATATCTACCATCATTCCCAACAACTTGTCCAGCTTCTGTTTCTTATACCAAAATAGAAATCAACCCAAACCACACCAGCCTCCAGCACTCCTGGCCCCAAACCCCAGTGCCATCCATGCTTTCTCCTCTTCTTAGAAGCATCCCACTTCGAATCAGGCAGCCAGGGGGTGCAGGTGGCTGCACACATTCCCAAGAGACATGATGAAACACAGATCCTGCTGCAATCGTACTCAGACCAAAGGCTTGTTCTGTTACCCTGTAATGATGGATTGGGAAGCTAAAGACAGGATTATTCAAGTAAAATGAGATTTTGCAACGACAGAAACATAAAGGAGGAAGCAGGGGCTTAGATCAGCAGGAGAACAGAAGGAGAAGAGGCAGGCTTCTAGCACAGATCAAACACAATGGTGCCAGCAGCATGTCCTCAGACACAAACACCACTCAAGTAGATGACGACAGCTTGGTAGCCAGAACTGTCAAAGATATTACACACATTTACCCTTGGAATAGGGGGGGGGAAAAAAGTTTCAGGGTTTCTTATCCTCTCTTCAGAAAATTTTCATTTGCAGAATGCAAGTAGAAAGGTGAAAATGATAACCAAGGAAATGCTGTGCAGGACAGAGGATCACACACATAGGGAAGGTGTGTGAAGATAAGTTTCTACCATTGGCAAAAGAGATACAAGAGCTTAAAGTTTCACCAGAACATGCCAAAAGGGCTACAGAGAAAATACTTGCATTTGCGCATTCCTTTCAGCACTGAACTCCCTTTTCAGACTCTGTGTTGTGTTAGCTGCCAACTTCAGAGTAAATGGCAGAACAAGCAGGTTTGAAACTGCAAAGGCACATCCTCCAATCAGCCATTCCCAATCAGAGAGGCAGACAAAGCTATTCTAGCTGCTGAAATAAATAAACAAGGCTCCACTGCAAACAATTGCAAGAACACTGCTCTTTCTATGTAACAAAACCAAGACACTTGGGCCTCTGCCTTAGAAAAGATCTCACTAGAGTATGGGAAACAGACACAGCTCCAGTTCTGCAGCTGCTTTCAGAGTTTTTTACCAGAGAAGAACATGAGATCTTCATGACACTAGTCAAAGGCTTAAAGCACTGCCACAGACACACATTTTCTAAACATATACTACTGGAGAGAAAGGCTTGCATATCACCATATGGATTTGTAGGAGACATATATATATATATATATATTGCTGTTGGCTTGTAAACTACAGTCAATTAGAGCATGCTTAATCACCTTCAGTTACAGCTTCTGCATGGAAAGTAACTTTTAGGTTAGTCTTCAGCTGAAGAGAGGGATTAATTTTGCTTGTAAATAATGTTTAGGGCTGTGTTTGTTTGGTTTAGATGAATACACTACTCAGCAATTAATTGATTATAGATAAATTTGGGTTTAGATGAATTCAATGGTCAGTAACTAATGATTTACAGGTTATATCTTTTCCCCCAGTAGACAAGAATCTCCATATATAGCTACCCTTAAGGTTTTATCACCCTTTGCTACAGCCAACACTGTTACAGAGTCTAAGCTTCATTCTTAGCATAGGAGAATGAAAATGTTCTTGTTCCTAAGGAAAAGAGAAAATAAAAGTTTCAAGGAGAGAGACAAGGTCCTTCCAAAGAATGCTGTTTTTAGAGAAGAACTGCTCACTCTAAATAGCAACCTCTTTCACTGTCAAACCTCTTTCATGTCCTAGCCTAAAGAAATAACATTTTACTCAAAACAAACAAATCCAAAACTTCTCTTAGCAAAGCAAACAGCTACAAACCCAGGAGACTCTCCCCTTGCACCTCTTTCTAACCAGAAAAAGGGAGAGGAACTGGTGGGAGAAATACAAAGCAATACCCCTGCCTTGAAAAAAGCTGCTGAATGCTGTGATAGGAAGCCAGCTTTTATCTGTTTTGTCCTGTCACATTTGAATTCAGCAAGAACATCATATGGTACCAAGATCAATATTGCTGATACATTTTCATCTCCCCCAAAGCAACATATTTCCCAGAGTTTTGATTTGAAATTTGACTGAATTAGAGTTATTCCTCTAAGTTATCATCTTTCTAATAGCAGCAGACCTGGCAAGGATGCTGCAGGAGCTGTGGGATATTATATACTATTTTACTCTTTTAGCTGAGGATTTAGATTATCTTTTTTTTTCCCCCATTTAGACTTTTGTGCTGAGCAGTGCAATACTCACACAGAGAGACATTTAAACAGTACAAGAAAAAAACTTCAGTTTGCACTTTCACAGGCATTAAAGAGATTCTATTTCCTTCTAGGACTCACTGAGGATTCTGCTAATAAATGGAAAAAAGCAGAAACCAATACTATTAACTAAAGCTGCCTGATTGCATCAGGAGACTCGGGTTTCAGTTAGTTATACTCGAATTTGGCCAAACTATTCATTTGGCCTGAATATTTTGATGCTGAACATCACCTGCAGGGTCATTTGTTTTCTTCCTTTACAGACAGTGGGTTTAGCCAATTTCAACAAGCAAGCTGGAGGAGGGAAAATACAGTATTTTGCTAACTTAAAAGCCAAGTTCTGATTGCATTTGAAAAGCAATTGAGGTAATGCTCATCAGGCTCTCCGTGCTGGGTGATGGCCATGCAGCTACTGAAATTCACATCCTCAGTCCCTCCCCTTTCCAACTTCCCGGGAAGCTTTCAGAAGCCAGAGCCCCCAGGCTTCTCTCTCCTTAAGCGAAAGCAATGCCTGCCTCGGCATACATTTAGAGAGCAATCTCAAGGGAGCTGGAGGAAAACAGATCAAGCAAACTGGCCTTCACTGGACTCCAAAGGAATAAGGTAAAACGCCCTCCTTCTAGTTTTAGAAGAACACAGGCTCCAGAGTAAATGAAGGCATGGTCTCCTAGGCAAAAATGTTTGCTGCATAAAAAGCTTTGCATAAAACAGAAGTCACAGACTGGTCACTCAAGTTACTTGAGAAATCCTTATGATTTATTTATGATCACTTTATAAATTCTCCTGCAGGGATACTTTCATTTATTTTGGCTAGAACAAACAGATTTCTCATTGGAAGAAGTCTTCTTTGTCTTCTCCATAACTTAAGCAAAATCAAAAATCCTGCAGGCATTCTTTACTCTTTGTTTATGTAATTATGGCACTTCCTTCACACCAAAATTGAAATCTCATCAAGTTCAAGCTGGAAATAAAGCAGAAAGCAAGAGCTCCTCTGCAGTCCTGCCAGAGGAAAGGAGTGCCAACCACCCATCGTGACAAAGGGCTGGAGGATGGCAGGTGGGGCCATGTGGAGGGTGGTACTTCACTGGGACATCACAACAGGGGCAAGAAAGTTTGGTTTGCTGTGTGACTGACTGTGCAGAGGCAGTGCCAGTGGGCTGGAGAAAGCCCCAGCTGAGAACCACCACAGCACCCAGGCAGAGCTGGGGTAAACTGGGGTGAGGGTGGTGGAGCTCTCTCTAGGAAGACAGAACTTTCCAATAAAGCAGTCTGCACCTTAATACATCAAACAGGCTCTCTTCCCAGGCTAGCAAGATCCTCAGACATGCATACAGAGAGGGAAGAACTACTAAAAAGGCCTTGAGGTATTTGTACTTGAAACTCCTGGAGTCAGAATTTAAGGAGAGATCAATTGTGCAGCTAGAAGCCAATGTTTTGTTAATACTCAAAAGGATCTTTGATGTCATATCACAGGGACATAATGGCTGTTCCACATGGCAGAAGGGTTAACTACACCTCAGCCAAACAAAGGGGGAAATGTCACTACTGTCACCTCTTATTGGTGCTGGGTATACTGTATTCTGCAAATAGCATGCAGCTAACTGGCAGGACTTGCCAGCACAGCTGAATGAGAAAAGCTGCCAGGGAGGTGGGAAATCTCCAAGTCTCCCTGCTTGCTGCAGGGCTTGTTCCACCGTGGCACAATTACAAACACACAACTGTAAAATCTGCTGTGCTGCTGGTTCTGGAAACAATAGTTCAGGCTCTATTTTCTTTGTGAATTTCACTCAGCATTCCAATTACTGCTGACAGGAACCACACACGTACTGAGAGAAGCACAGGCTCCTTTTTCTCCCAGGTAAAATTATTTCATTCAGACAGAAGTTCCTCAAGCATGTGAGCTCCAGACTTACTAAGAGCTGCCTGATTCTTTGAAGTCACTGCTCTTCTTCACTCTTTAGTGATAGCCATCAACTTATGGACATTTAATCTATAGAGAAATAGATAAAAGGTAAATCTCAGCATATGCACAGAAAGGATGGGCAATTCCAGCTGTGAAGCCCTACTGCCTTCTTGCCTGAGGTCCTGTCAGTTTGCACAGTGTCAGCCCAATCAGGGATCCACAGCATGAAATTCAAAGATCAGGAGTCAAGCAATGGAAAAAGGGATTCAGCAGATGAGAATCACCAGGTTTGATTTAAGCTGGCTCTCTGAAACCTTTAATCACATATGCACAGTCTCTTTTTACATCAGTTATTCTGCACATTCTTTACATTATGTTTGTATAAAATGTAACAAGAATTTGTGCATTAAGGGATGGTAGCTCCCAGATTTTTATGTAGCAGGGGGTCCTGGGGGTCTGCTTAGAAAAGAGAAAGGGAGAGCACATGGAAATAACTGCAATGACTAGAATATTCTGATTAGATCATTAGACAATTTTAAGAAATTATGGTTACTGATCCTGGGTATCCTTCTCATTACCTCTGTCAGAAGGCTGGTGCTGTAACATTACCAGCAGAAACCACTCACATACCTTGTTCTTCACATTTCTGGAATGAAATATTTTCTGATTCACCCTCCTCTGAGCAGACCAGATGGGCTCTGGAAGATCTTGAAGTCATGAGTGGAGTTCCTGAAGCAAATGACTCTTATAAAATGCAAAGGTTCTAATGAAGGCAAAATGCATCTAGAAGAACCCAGCAATTCTGGAGGGTAGATATATCCTTTCTTCTCTCCATAGGCCATCCAGACGAAAAAGGTGAAATACCTGAGTTACTGCTATGGCCAGGCTGACTAGTCTAAGCAGACATCAGATCACATGTGCTTTACTGTACCTAACTGCCTCCACTGCCTGATTCAAGATAATAAAAGCAATGCTACCAAAATTAAACCCCCAAGTTGCCACAAGGCAATCCAAATCAGCCTTTACCAGGGGGTTATCAGATTCTCTTTGAGAGAGTTTAATGCCAAAACAAACATGTTGAGGAACTCATACTTGATGCCTTTCAGTAGCTAAATCATTTCTTCATTACTGGTGCATTCATTTGTAGATCTGCTCACTTGAATTCTTTCACTTTTCAGCTGACCTGAATGCCACAGAGTCTGTGCCTTTGACAGACAAGAGAGAACCAGATGAGAAATAAGGGAATGATGAAAATGGAAAAGAGAGCAGTATAAAAACTGTAAGCTGATTTAAAACAAATGGCTAAAAAACCTGACAGGAGGCTGTTCAGAATGGGAAAAAGCTGTGGGTAATGATGATCACTACTGGTGTTCCTCAGCTTTGCATTGGGGACCATTTTTATTTAGTATTTTAATTAACAGTGTTGGGACAAAAAGTAGGAGAGCACTTGCAGGAGCTCCTGCTGGCATAAGGGAGGCAGAGTCAGCATATGCAGAGGCTTGGTTTTACACAGGAATTTTATTTGGGGATGATCTTGTTTAAGAGAACAATCAAACTAGATAAAAAATTAATAACACACAGCTACCAGTAATAAAATCTAAAGATGACTACAAGCCTTAGTCTTACCTGCCAGCAACAGAGGAAAAACCCCTTCTTTTTATTAATAAATCTAAAGCTGATCCCAAGTCACCTGTGCAATATGGGCATGAGCCTGGCAGTGCAATGCTGGGACCTAGAGAGAAAGGGCAAGAGAAGGTAGAGAAGCATCAATACCACTGGGTAAGTTGCCTCCTGTAGAACTCCCAAGTAACAATGTCCTGCACTAACACCACTTTGAGGGATTGCTATTAGTTGAAAGCCTGTCTTTTGTAAGGAGAGTAGAAAGGTTGGCTTGTCAAAACAAAGGCATACTTAAAATACTTCAGGAGAACAAATACTCAGACAAGTGAGGAGGAAAGGAGAAAACAAGGATCCAGGCTAAACAACATCTGCATCAGAAATCAAGGGACGGAAAGTGGCTGTAGTAAAATGAAAGCAGGAATAAGATTCTGTGACAGCCCTCCAAGAGGAGTTTCAGGAACAACTTGCATTTGTGAGACTAAGCCTAATCCATTTCCCAAAGAGATTTATACTGATATGCTTACTTATGATAGAAGTGGCTTGGACTCTTGACCCAGGCAGTCTTTATTTCCTTGGAGATTTAACAGAAAGTGGATTTCCTCAGGCCTAGCACAGTATCAGTGCATGTTATCAGACAAAAGACAATGTGCTGCTTCAAATCTGATGACACATGGCTGGAATTTTAATTATACACTGCAATTTTATAAGGCTCCTAAACTCCTTTGAGAAGCCAGGCTGCAGTTTTTAATGTGGATTTGAGAGAGATTTGTCAGAAGTGGAGTATTTCAAAATAACTGACTACTCAGAATGCTTTAGTTTTTATCATAAGATCACTTTCATACCAGTCAGTTGGTAAATCCAGTGAAGATTTTCTGGCATTTTGGTTTTCCTTTAGGTTACATTCTATATCATTAAAGTCATTAAAGTTTTATCCAAATACCAGATTGGTCATGGTGTTCCCCTACTATATCAGACACTGAGCTGCTAAACACCAATTCACCTTACAGGTGTTTGCATTTGAAGTAGGAGTGAATATTCCCCCTGGCAAACCCTCTGGGGTTCTTCAGACAAAAGCTACCTAAAATGTGATGTGCCATATGATTAGTATTATCTTGATATGGGCTGCAAAATGTGAGTTATGTGCCACTTGCACTTCCCCCAGTATGTCCAAGCCATCTTCCTGCATTTCACTAGCAAGGGACTTACAAGGTTACAACTCCTCAACAGTTTGACTTGAAGTTGACTTTTCATGGTGACTGTAAGAGAAAGAAATAATGTGAATCTTCTGAAAGAAAACTGCATTGTTCAGCTCTTGTTGTCATAGCTGGCTGTACCCTGAGAAACTCCAGAGCACAAACAAACCACTTTGCTGTCTGACCCTCAGCAGGCTGCATTACTGAACAGAAAAACCCAAAGCCACTTTCTCTACTTGCAGCTTAGGAACTTTGCTGGTGTTGTGTATTCCCAATCATTCAGAGGATAAAGCAATTTCCAGGGGAGGTAAAGCAGTCAGATGATTGCCAGAGTCATTACAAAGATAAAACCACATTTTTGAGCTTGAAAAACATCATTTCAATGGAGGTTTTAGAAAGAAAGAAAAACATGCAGTCTCCTACCAGGCAGAGTTTACTTGTCCTAAGTTCAGAGCCTTCTAAGTGCTAAAACAATGGAACTGCCTTTCTGTATTTTGATTGAAACAGAGCAACAAACACACTCACAAAAATCCCAAATGCAAACTGCATTGAAATCTGAAGTTATGGAAACATCAGGAGCAGGCACTTTTAGTCTTTTCCCATCAAAACAATGAACCATGAGAACAGATTTTTTTAAATGAGCCCATTTCCCTCTCTCAGCTGACTCAGAGTTCAGAGCTACCAGTGCAGGCTGTAGAGCTAGCTCTACACTTATACACCATTTTTCATTTATGTGGTTCTTATTAGGTTGTGGTTTTCCCCTTGCCTTATAGATTTCAGCTAATAACATAGAATTTGGATCATAAAAGGTATCAAAAAGTTTTGCCTTCTTTCTCTGGGTTACAGAAATGGAACTGTTTGGCTATAGGTAGGAGTAACACAGATAAACAAAGTTCAACCATACTTGATTATTTTTTCCTCTTTATAGTCTGCTTAACTGGAAGATAACATATTGTTTTCCAGAAACTACTTGGGAGAAGCTACATTTCATCAGAAATCTCTATTTTAGCTTTGTGAAACTGCAGTGAAACCAACATGAATAAAGGATTCTGACTACCTCAAGCCCTTAAATTTCACCCTGGCATAAGTCAAAAAAAACTCTAACCAGAGGGAACCTTTTCAGCCATAATCTTAATTTCTTATGGGAAAAAAAAGATGAGCAGGTACTAGACTCACCAGCTGATTTCAACAGGGAGTAGAATCATTACATTTAAGCAAAACTTTTACCTGCCAAAGTTAAAAACCAAAACAAATCCAAAACCTAACTGCAAAGAGTCCATGCAGTGCACAGTGAGCAGAGCAAAGGCTGAAGATTTGTCACTGGACACCTGCCTGAACTCTAAGTTCAAGTGCAGTTTAACTGGGCTTTTAGTCCTTAGGATCCTGCTTTTGAGAGCCCTTCACAGCAGGGACAGGAAAAGCAGCTCTTCTGCAGGTCCCAGTTCATAATAACCACACACCAGCAGCTGCAGGAAATGTCTCTGTCAAAGGGCAATGGCCTCATGAAGCCAAGCTTGTGGAAAGGCTCTGCAGCTAGCTAAAACTGTGGCTGTGTCCAGCTCCTGCCTAGTTTCTGACAAGTTTTCACTGAAGATTGTCACTGCCACAAAGCTATCTCCCCCTGTGCTGAATCAGCTCTTCCAGAACAGGCTTGTGCTTGCTATAGAAGCCATCTGGCAAAGGTCCTGCTCAGAGGTGCTGCTGTCTGAATGAATGCAGAAGGAATTTATGCAGAAAGAAAAGAAAGAAAGAATGCAGGTCAGAAAAAGAAAGAAGGCAAGAAAGAAAGATTGAAATGCCACCTGAATCCCAAAATGAAGGTTAGAAACAAATTTCTAGTCATTGACTGCACACCAAACCTCCCCCAAGGCAAATCACTTAATCCTCATTTCCTTTTCCTCACTGGTGGACAATTTGCCTAATAGGAACTCATAAATAAACATCTTACTGCTCCTCCAAGTACTCCCAAAAAACCAAAATAAGCCAGAGAGACACTAAAGGAGAACAGAAAAGAGAAGGGAAACTTAGAAGAATAATTAGAATGATGTGGCAAAGATTTTCAGCTGAAAATGTGAAGATGAAGATTTGAGCTATGGTGCAGCAAGAAGAGAAAAGCCAAATAGAACAAGGTTCAGAAAAACCTAACAGCAAAATCCTTCCAGCCAAAAGTGTCTACAAGAAATGATCACAAAGATGTCTGTAGCTAACCTACTTATGACCTCCTAGTCTTTATTATTCAAGACAGAGAGTTACTTTCCTAATCCTAATTAATTTTCAAGAACAGCAGATTAACAACAAGGGATCACTATCAAGCTGAATCTTCCAGATAATAATCTCCTAGCTCTAAATAATCACTGAAAGGAGCAGGAAAGGAACCATAATCTTTCCCTTTTAATACTGCTGATGGGGAATATGCAGAAAGCTAACACAGAAAGGTGCTAGAATGCTGTATTTTCATAACAATTAGGGGGCTTATCCCAAAATAAAACCAGTCAAATAAAAAAGTCATCTTATTTATTTCACCCTACAGTGTTATCCACATAGAGAATTATTCAAGATAAGGGGAAAATTATTGGTTGTCTATCTAGCAAGTTAAATCAGATTAAAATACTGTATGAATTTTAAGCAGAACTGTTCCTACACACATTTCAAGGGAATTTAATTCACTTAGAGAGAATTAAGCTAAAAGAACAAGGCTTACTGAATTCTCAGTAAGAAGGTCCCCAAATGAAGCTATGCTGTGTTTTATGACTACTTTTCACATTTGCTTAGGCCCTAGAAGTCTTCTTCTTTTGCCAAACACTGAACACACAATGCTCCTCTGTTGTGGCTGTTTATCAGCTGTTAACTCAGTCCCTGCCAACTCCCCTCTAGGTAGAGCAAGCAGTCAAGCCTCCAAATTCAGATCCCTCTAAATGTGTATGGACAGCAACATACAAACACTGTTATTAAGAAAAATACAACACCATCTAAAATCCACACTCCTAAATTCTTAGGAGAATAAAGATTGAAACCATAAAGCAAAAAGGGAAACTTAGCAAACATTTTACCTTATATCAGAGGAAGTTCAGAAGTATGAGCTGTTAAGAGGAACAGTACTGCCCATGTTACACAAAGAAACATCTGAAAGCTGTGAAAAACAACACAGAAATATACCTGCCATTGTCCAAATCTATGCACCTGGTGGCAACAGACATTCTGCCTCAGTCCAGCATCATGTTTGCACAAATCTCACCAGCTGCCCCTCAGGACTGCTTGGCCTTTTTATCTTTTTTAAGGAATAGTGCAAGTTTTACAGACTTGAGAAGACTTAGCTTGTCATCTTCCTATTGCTCACAGAGTAATTCTCATTCAGCAGTGCAAGTTTTCTCTCCTGCAAGTAGGAACACAAGCTACCACCAGAGAAACACAACTCCCCATTTGATTCACTGGATAAACAAGCTTTTGAGGAACTGGCAAACCTCTGCTGTTCCCAAGTGCTGGTGGAAGATCACTGCTTGGTGTTTGTAAGCATGCAGATAAATCTCTGTCTGACACAGAGGAAGAGTGAACAAAGCAGTCAAGAGCCTTCCAACTTCACATGTCTACAAGACAAACTCAGCAAACCTTGTTTGCTCCCTCAGATTTATTAGGTAGCATTTACAAGATTTGTGGGCTACCACTGCCTGTCCTAGGACGCTTTATACTCAGCTGCTCATCACTGCACTGCCTGTACCACACAACTCAGTCTATTAGGAGGCCAGGGAAGAACAGCCATTCTAATCAGGTAGAAGGATGGAGGCATGACAGACTGGTATATTTTCAAGTGTGGCATGAGAACTAACTTTAAAATATGACTTCCCTCAGTAATTTTCCCCCCAAATCAAATGAAACCTAAACCCAAACTAAAATGAAAAACACAATAAATAAAATTACAAAAAAAGTAATTTTGAGCTTGCCTCCTAAGCCAGCACTGCATTCATTATGTATGAACCAAAAGCAAGTGACAGACCCAGGAGTTTGTCCTTGCAAATAACAATGAATTCCTATCACAGTCACCACCACTGACAATGTGCCTGGTGTTTCCCCTCAGTGCTTACTGCCATTGTCATCATCTCCCCACCTCCCCCCACCTCTTAGGAGCATGTCTCTAATCCATTAGCTGAGGAATATGGGTCTCTCCTCTTCCTGGCAGTGACAGCCTGCTGCTACACATGCCACACACGATGAGAGCTGTTGGTGCCTCCCTGCCAGAAACCATCCTGCACAACGCTCCCCAGATGATCCCCAAACGGCTGCTGGGCTCTCATGCTCCCAAGGTCAACGTTCCCAACTGAAGGCTGATTTTTCTTTTCCCCCTGATGCACACCATGGAAATGCATTACCTAGAAATAGTGTTTCCTGAACAGAAGTCACTGTGGTACTTTAGCCAACCAACCAGGTAGCCTTGTCCTTCTTCTGCAATCTCTTTCTTTTAAGATTGATTTATGGTGGCAATTTTCTTCCATCTGCATATCCAGGAAACTTTGGGTCCCTGCTGCAAAGCAGGAGCTTATTCTAAAAATAAGAAGGTTTCCCAAAAAAATAAAATATGAAGGCATCTAAGAACACCCATGGTGAGCTATGAGTACAGTACACAAAGCACAACAGGGACCCTATGGAACACAGCAGCCCTGAAGTATTCTAGGCACATTTTTATCCTTAGCAAGCAGATAAAAGATGACTCTTAGTTTTGAAATCTCTAAAGGATGAAAAGAATTCACCTTGGATTAGGGTAAATATCACCTATGAAAAGAGAGAGACAACAGATTTCTCTGTGACAGCAGTTTTTCTCATTAATTTACTCTGATTTTTCTGTGGGTTCCTGTTCAATGATTCAGGACTGCTTTATACATTTGCACTGTTAACTTACTGGATCAGTAAGGAAATTATAACTTCCTTTTGAGAAGGAAGAAAGAAAGATCACCCACCAGCATCTACATGAAGACCTTGTGGGGGTTATATTTTGTTCTGGTTTTTGGGGCAAGTCCTACGGGTAAAGCATAAATAATTCTCCAGATAGATTTTCAGACAACACACCAAATATCTGGGTACTGGTAGTACAGTGAACAAAAAAGTGCAGATCTCAAAGCTATTAACACCACTTACTTTGTAAGTGGAACTGGACTGCCAACTCCATGTACAGGTTTGCCTGTGAATAAGGGAAAAAGCTATTTAGAATATAAATGTATTCCCTGCAGTGCAGAACAAAAGTGACACAAACCTACTACTCCTACAGCTGTCACCTCACTACAAGGTAGTTTTAAATGCCATTGTAGAGAGCTCATGACACAGGTCCCTGTATCACTGGTGCCATGACTACAGAAGCCCAGGCTGGATGTGGAGTTAAGACAGGTTTTACACCAGGAATGTGTTTTTAAGGGCATATGAAAATCCCTAGGGCTGCTGCAGACAGAAGGAAGCTGTTTACAATAGTTCTATTTTATAGCCAAGGAAAGGACTTCCCACTGAAGCTGTCAAGTCTGCTTCTTTCACAAGTACTAAATTCATATGGATTAATTAATTTATTTATTCAGCTTTTAATACAGGAAAAGTGTTCCTAGACTTTCCCATTCCAGGGAACTGATGAAAGCCTTCAGAAGGATCTGTATCTGTGAGCACAGCATTTACATGCTAATTAGTAAAAAAAGGCCTCCAGGAATAAACACCATTGAAAATTTCCTTCATCTCAGTAAGTTCATCAGGATAGCTTGAAATCCATGTTAGACATGGCAGAAGATAAGCAAGCATCTACCATGAAAGGAAAGCAAAGTCTTGTCTGGTTTTAATGGTTCCTAGCTAATGCAGAGTACAACACTCAACTGTTTGCAGGGAAGCTGCAGTACAAGGAGTTTGAGAGCAGTGATTGTGCTGGCTACTCTACTTTAACACTAAGAAATGATTTTACCTTTTGCCATCTCCATGAAGAACTCTCACTGAACTTCTGTGGGAACTGCTGCCATTATCAGCCAGCCCTAAACATGCATCTTGGTTAAATCCACACTGAGAGAGGAAGGAGTGAGGACAGTCTGCCTTGCTAAGCTGGCATACAGAATGATTTCTTCAGTGTTCAGTCCAGACTAGTCACTGCTAATATTTCCTCTAACTTAAAAAAACCCAACAAACAAATCAAAAACTCCTTAAAAAAATAAAGAGGTCTGAGAATTGCCACAACAACTTGTAGTTTGCTTCCTCTGCAACTGAGAGAAGTTCTGTTAACTTCCCTATGAACCTAGAACAGAGTCTTTGATGTCTCATGCAGAAGAGCTAGCTTATGATGACTGGAAAACTGACGAGCTGTAAGTCAAATACTTTCACAGACCAAAATCCTATGCACATAGATGGATTGCCAGAGGACCACCTTAGGCCCCTGCTATCATCACTGTTGCAACAGTAAATTACACCACTATATTGCAACCACATGGCTCAAAATACATTGTTTTTGTAATTCAGTGTCAGCTTAAACTCTATAGTGAAGAGCACAGCTTCAATCAAGTGAAAAGGAGAAATGATCCCAGTCAGTACTTTGAATTCACTTATCTGTACCACACAGCCCCAGGAGGGCCCAATCCATGCATCTCTCTTTCCACTTTAATGCTCTGGGTAGGCTCAGATGATATTTCAGACAGTTATTGCTAAAAAACTTTCTTCCTTTGTCAACAGTTCAATTCTTCAGCTCTGCTGTTGTTACATCACTACAGTTAGTATCTCCTAGACAGTTTGGTCAGAAGCAGGACCAGCTGCAAGAAGTGGCAGTCACAGTAGTCTTGGCAGCCTAACCCCAGAGGATCAGATCAGCCCAGGGTGTGTTATCACTGGAGATGATCCCCTTTGCAAATCTGCAGGATCACTGCCTTTGGATCCCTCAAGGTTCCTCCCTTCTTGCTTCTTGTTATTCATTCCAAATTTTTCCTTTCAATCATCTAAGAAAGCAAATCCTTTTGATCTACTCTGCAAACTTTCCGCATGTGCTCATCCCTCCCAGCCTGTCAGCCTCCAGGGAACAACAAAACGATGCACTGAGGAAATTACTTCAGTACTGCCCCGAGAAGGGAAAAAGTGCAGATAGCATCTGAAAAGCCTTAATGCAGCAACAGGCTCACTAGCAGCTCCGTGGAGGAACTGCAGTAAACATGGAATCAGAGAGCATCTCCCCTCTACCCCAAACCAGTGAGAGATATCAGCTGCTTCTCTCTGCAAAAGCAGTGAAGGAATTGCCATTTCTGATGGGCTGTGAGACTGTCAGCCACACTCTTGCTCCGTGGAGGTGATGGTGACGCTACTTTGTTGCACAGAGAAATGGGAAGATTGACCTTAGGCTGTCTGCTCAGGGATGAATCTTAACTGCTCAGTTTGACTTGGCTTATAAAATGTATTTTTTTGTCTCTTGTACTGACCTAAATATTGCAGTGTTTGGTTTACAAACATGTCAAGGGAAAACTGGTTTTGCCCTTGCCCTACATTTCCCTTTCTCTTCCCAGTTCAGCATCTCTAATATATTTCCCATACCCATGTTGCAGAAACTACTTTTTCACATAAAATATTTTAGTCATTTGCTGGAATTCATAGGCTTTGGAGTGGGCTTCATGTCCCACTGTTTGAATGGTCAGCACTGAATCTATTGCTTTATGTTATATAAACAATTTGCAATTAAAACCAAAAGAGCCCAACACATTTTAAATGCTACTGCTTTGATCACTGTGTGTAAATCTATTTGTTAGAAAATAAAAATTCAGGCTGACAAGGAAAACTTTTGTTGCTACAGTTTCTAATTTATAAGACAGAGAACCACTCACCTCTTCTGACATGCAGTTTCATTCCAATGCCTTTTGTTCCACGGACTATTCCCTCTGCACACCTGCTCTCCATCTCCATTTGGCTGATTAATTATCCTCACTTCTTCTCCACAGCCTTTGACAAGCTCCTCTTCCTTCTCCAGCTTCATCCCCATTTTTTGGCTTGTGTGGCTTAAACCTCCGCCCTAGATATCCTGGCTCTTCTCAAAGCCAAACGGCACAGAAACTACCCAGAAACTCTTTTAGGTGAGGTAAGAGTAAAGAGTAGAACATCTTGGCTGTGCAGCAATTTGGGAGAATTTATCAATTAAGCAGTTTGCAGAGTAGCAGCTGGCTGAGGAGTTTGGGTTTTCATGTGATACATACTTCCATGGAAAAAAAGCCACATTGAAAGAGGTCTCTGACAGCACTAGACATATTATTTCCCTCAGATAAACCAGTTAGGAATTGCTATCAGTTCAGAATCTCATCCAAACACTGAGCAGTATTTTCTGCATGTCAAAATATAACATAGATGCAGCTCAGTTTATTTTTTTCAATATCAGAGTTGCCTGGCAGTATAAATAATTCTTCTCATGATTTCCACAATTATTATTCCTCTCTTGTCCTGCTTTCAGTCTGTTGAACCTTGCCAAAAGATCCTGCTGTTGAGCTACAATACACCCAATGCTTCATCACTCACTTAGATTTCAACATGGAAACTTTGTAGATTTTTATTAGTAAACAATTAAAAAGCAGAGATACAATCTTCTGAGTGTTATATGAGAGATGGTCCAGCATTGCAAGTGCATCTGTAACAGCTAGTTTTGTGTTCAGAGTCCCTCTCTGCCCAACGTTCATGTAACCTTCTCAAGCTTTTCTGTTCCAGATTCTCACAGGTCACTAAGTCCTTGAGTACCTTTGAAATTAGAGTAGTCTCATTATGCTACTTCCTCCATTCCATGACACAGGCAAGGGTTTCAGCATGATTATGGGATGGGCATTTTAGAAAAAGCACAGATATCTCTGGCAGCACCCAGCAGCAGAGCTGGCACAGGTGTCACAACACCTGTGTGAGGCAACCATTCATCCTCTTCCTCAAACAGGCAGAGAAGGCAGGAAAAGCCTGAGAAACAATTTTGCACAGAACCATTTCCAAGCCATTGCACAGTCTCACATTGTCACCACAATCCTTTTCTCTCCCACAAACCTAAACCAACCTGCAGTTATTAGATGCCCCTTTGATTGTTCTGGCCTGGGGCTTTAGGCCATCTTTAAAACTGATCCTTTCTTTACATTTAACCAATTTACAGAACTTTTTTTTTGAACATGTATATATATAGGTATGGTGAGATGTGGGTGTCCTGACAGAGAGATTTGGCCTCACATGTCCCACCTCCAGTTCTTTCTTTTTTCCCCCCTCCAAGCATGTTATTCCTGTCTATGAGTCATTTCATTAATCCGGAGAGAAGGCTAGAAAACAAGTGAATAAACATCCTGCTTCCCAACCTTCTGCCTGCTCTGCACCCTTTACTTCTCTGCTAATGAATGAACAGAATTATCCTAATGAGGGACATTCAAAGGGACATTATCTGCTCTTTGTCAATAGCTGCTGCGTGATTAGCCCCAGGATCAGAGGATGATCTCTGAATGTTCCCTCCATTGACAGTGTAAATATGATAGAAAGTGCAGGAAAACAGTGGAAAAGGATACACTTACAAGTTAAAAAGAAGAGCACAGGAGTCTTCTACATGACCACATCTTTCCTCTTAACAAATTATTTCCAAAAAGGTGTGAGAAACAGGAAACAGCTGTGATGGCAGAGCCAGGACCCTGCCTCCAGCAGCACAAGGTCAGAGCTCTCATATGCACTGTGCTGGAAGTCAGCACATGCTCCAAGCTCTGCACTTCACTCTGCACACGGATAGTGCTCTTCATTTATCACAAATATGGCAGGGAACTGTCTGAAATGTCCTACTCCTCTCTTTATTGCTGTCACACCGATCCTATCTCTAGTGACATGAATAAAGATAGAAGATGAAGGACTAAATGGGAAACAAATTACTGTAGCCTCAGTTTTGCCCTCTACTGCAGGAATTACAGGAATTCAAGGTCTAACTTCTGCCATCGTGGCAGCCTGGGTTTTACTCTCCCTTGCAGTCCTACAGCTGAACTGATGCTCAGTGCAGCCCACACTTCCCCCCAACTCCTTCCAGATTCACACAATCAACTTGTTCTTGTTCCTTCAAAAGCATATACAGAGTTAAATCTTAGGGCTATCACTCAAACACCATAAGGTGTTTAATAAGTCCCTTTCAACTTGCAAGGATAGGAATATTGCAGTTTCTTTGCAAAACAAGTATTTAATGTCCACAGATAGCATTCTAAACAGCATTTCAGCTCCTAGGAATGATTTTCCAAGGAAGGCATGCCATTAAGGCTGCTTGTGTGCTTTCTATACTCTTTCCCCTTTGTTGCTACATGTGCTCAGATTCTGGAATTTAGTCTAACATTTATACTTATGCACTTTGGTGCATAGTTGAACACATTCTTCTCTGATCTGCTTTCAAAGAGAATCTATTAACTTCTAAATCAAGGAGGGCTGATGTTCAACCCCTGTGCTAAACACACACCCCAACAAAACATGAAATTCAACATTTGGCCCTTTTCTGACAATTTCTTTTCCTGCTCTCATTGCACAATGGGACAGCAGCTTGTACACATCTCCATCACGTGAGTGGTGCAGCTCCACTTTTGTGACAAAAGCTCTGTCTTTTTAGCTGACTTGCCATGTGGAGAATAACTCAGGCAGTTCCAGCCAGAGCTCTTCTCCACTGCTTCTCTCCCCCTCTTCTTTGCACTAAGCAATAATGTCCAGTGGCAGATGGGAAAGAGGACAGTCATGAAAAGACACACTGGCAGTGAGAACTTCACTTTAATAATGATGTGGGAAGAAAAAAAAAAAAGAACCTGACAACAAAAGCTTAGACAACATTTTCTGAGGCTTTGTGCTAGAGTATATATGTCTACATATGGAAATATATATTTGATTTGTACTTCTTAACTGAAAGCATTTGGGCCACAAGACCTGAATACTATCACATGTACTGAACTTTAGGATATGTAACTTCAAAGATGTAAGCACATAAAAACACTCCTGACATAGAAAACATCATACAAACAGAAGACTAGCATGTTCTTTTAAGAAAACAGAAATAGTTTTGTCAGAACATTATTTCTGATGAACAGAAACCTGAATTAAGTTTCTCCTTTCAAGTATGCAGCAGTCAATTCTAATCAAGCAAGCTCAAGGTTTTCAGATGCCTGGATAGTACTAACTAGATTCTTCCACATTATTACTTCAATATATGCAAACATATATGGCACACAAATATCAACTTTCTTTTTAGAAACACACATTTCCTTTTCAAATTTTGACTGGAAATAGTTCTCTTTAAGTTGGGAACAAAATCTGCTCCACAGGGAAAGACAGAGCCTTAGGAATCCTCCAAAGAAAAGTTTCAAGCTTCGAAGAAATGCTTTAAAATTAATTTGCTTAGGTAGAGACCACCACCACCATTTAGGTTCATCTAGAAATGGAGTTACTCTTTATATTAGGCTGTAGTTATCAGAAGAAAGTCTGATGCATGTGTGTGCATGCACAAATGACTGCAGCTATGCTAGGGATGCTGGCAATATTAACAAACTAACGACTCCTTATTAGCGAGTCCCTGCTAGCCAGGCACGTAACTGTTGTAACTTCAGCTGACAGAAGCTCCAAGTGACAGCACCAGGTGCCTTCTGACACACAGTCATGTACATTCTGGTGCTAATGATTTCTTCCTAGATAGTCATTGCAGAATCCTCCAGGAACAGCTTCAGAACTGACTTGGTGCAGGAACGACAAATTAATTGAGCAAACATTGGATAGCTCCAGTGAGTGCCAGCCAAGCTCTGAGCTGGCTGCAGAGAGCCCATTATGAAACAAGGAGGCAGACCTAGCTGAGTCATTGGAAATCAGGAAATTCAATTCCTTCCTACTCCTCAGACTTAAAATATCCTATAGCAAAAAAATTCTATAGGATTTTTTTTTCTCTCTATTTAGGGAAGCAACTGAAATCCTGCAGTCAAGATTCTCTACAGGATGTGTGCATGACTTCCAAGAAGTGTACAGTACCTCAAACTAACAAGATTGAAAAGAAGAAAATCAAAGGATTTAAAAGGAAGATAACTAGACAATCTCATTTTACTCTTTGTAGCTAAATGGAGTATTCCACACAAAGACAAAGTCAGGATGAGGAAATAAAAGTACTTCTGAGTGGCTATTTCTCAGTGGGATAATGTACAACCAAGAGATTTTGCACTGACAGTTCTATGACCCAAGACACTAGCATGGTGCTTTACTGAGCTGATTGAAAAGAAGCTTAAACTCATGGGAAACAGGATTTTAAAGCAGCAGAATTTCCTTAGACATTTAAGCATGTTTATTCTGTATAAAGCTGAGAAAAAGCAAAAATAAAACATCCTGTGCAGGAGCTGAATGGGTTGATGGCTCTACTTACACCCCTACATTCCCCACAGCAACCTGCATCAGCCTCTGGAAGAAGCCTCAGTGAGGCAAGCATGGCAGAGCTACCTGCCACACCATCAAGCAGGGGCCTTCTATGGTGCTGAAGAAAGACTAGCATCCTTTTGGGTTACCTCTAAAGGAGTCACCCATAAATATCAGAAAGTATAGCCCATTCTCAAACAGGAAGAAAAAGCATATTAAGTTCTAGTAAGGTTCATTTCTTTGCAGAGGTCTTCTAGTACCCTCAGAGGGACCTTTTTCCTACTGTTACCCAATGCTTGGAACTTTCCTCCTTACCATTTTACATAGAATGCAGTTTCTTGTTTCCTGCCAGAGAGTGGGATTCCTTGAAAATCTTCCAACACTTTACAACACAAGAACTTCACAAATAAAAGGAGGTACAACAGCCATTGAACCAAATTAGAAAAGAGAATTGCACCAGAGAATGTTAGCTTTGAGACAACTAGTTTGATTTGCACTCAAGACAAAAGTCAAGCACACAGTGGTGAAGGGCAAGATAGAAATGCAAAATGTCTGAAAGCAGAAGAGAAAGTTAACCTCAATGGGACAAGATTCCTGCAAGCAGAAAAGAGCTCAGGCAAGCAACTTTGGGAGGCCCAAACTTAAATCTGCAAAGTGCACTTGTTCACTTAGTAGCTGCTTTAAGAAAAGGGCCATTTATTTGGTATACTAACAGCAATTACTCAAAAGTCTCATCTATAAACATCAAGCTGAACCATCCTTTAGACTACCTCAGAAAAAAAGGATGGAGTCTGCATTGTATATCTATCTTGAGGGAAACAAAATAATTTCTGAGTTCAGAAACAGCTTTGGGTTGGAGCAGCAGCTAATATCCTAACCCAAATTTCCTTGGTCATTTTTCAAGTGGTAGCATTTTTGTTTTAAAAACCCTAAGTCCTCCTCCTCCTCCACCACCAGTAGTTCTCTTCTAACACATTCCATTCTAATTTTAGTCTTTTGAAAAGTTTCTTTTCCAGATCAACCCACTCTTTTTCACATTTAAATAATTTTCAGGTTTTTTAAAGAGCTCAGCTTCAGCAGGTGTTTCAGTAGCTAAGCAATATCAAATCTCTTGAGAACATCTCCCATGTTTCCCAAATGGATTAGCCTGGAAGTTTTGGGAGAACAACATCAGGCAAAATAACCATGCCATTTTCTTTCAAAACTGGAAAAAAACCTCCTAAGACAAAAAAGACAAAAAGATGCACTCTCCAGAAGGAGGATTTATGTTCCCTGTTAACAAATAAAGAAGGTGCAATTAGAAACAGTTGTTACATTAGCAATACCAGTAATTAACTTGAATGCAGTAAAATTCAACAGAAATAAATTTAGAAGCTCAACATGGAAGAAAATGATGCAGCTCCTCCTTCTTTGAATTATTCAGCTTCACTGCAGCCCCAGGAGCAAGAATGCCAAATGGTTTGCAACCACAGACCAAATACATCCGTTTCAGTGGCTAGTAGTGGAAAAAACCCAGCAGAGACTTTACTAGTAACTTGGGCCTGCAGCCCCATACAGCTAACACATGTTTATTATCAGAGCTGGAAGCTGAACTGAAGCAAAGTCAAGGTATCTGTTATCCTATCTTCAAGCCCCACCCCTCCTCAGGCAAAAGATCATCTGGCCCTTCACATCACCTCCAGCTATTTGAGAGCTGCATTTTTTTTCCTCTTTTGCTCCTGGACAGTAAAAAAAGCTGTAGTACATTTCAGCAGTTCTTCTTTTTGCAGTCTCAAGTAGTATGAGGAGACCTACTGACAATGATGCTTCTGTGCCTTTATGCAGTTAGAGCAGACCTGGGAGAACTTGGCCCCTGATAGATTCATGAGGCAGGAAATCTTGAAATAGATTTAGTGCTGGGCTTCATTTACAGATTTACCAATATAGATGTTCATCTAGAGTCACAAGATTATCTTCCACATCTCCCTAGAGCACAGGAACATCTTCCTTCTCCAGTGGCGAAGAATGCTAGTAAAAAGCTGAACCTATCCTGCTATGCCAGTACAGTGGTAGTGCTTGCAGTAGAAAATAAGTTGAAGGAGAATACCACACCAAACATATCTTATTCTTCAACATGACATAGCATCCTCCACTTTACTCCCTTTGCCCTATTAAATTCTTCTAACCACACAGACTAAAAAAACCCACCCTGTTTTAAAGCTGTACTTAATACTCAGAAAACCTTCTTACATTTAAACATGTACCTGAAGCAAACTTGCTTGTCAGCTTGCAAGACTTTTTAACACTGTTGCTTTTTCTTTGACATTTCAAGCATGTGTTCTCTGTCTTCCAAGTTTGCTTCCTTGTCTTCACACTGTTTAGCCTCTCTAAAAGAGAATTAGCTATGTTCATTCTCAGCTATGCCAGCTCCATCACTGAGAACAGACAGGTGAAGAGGGGAAACACCAGAACCTAGGAAAAAAAATCAGGTATTTCCACAAGAAACTCTCCAAAATATGTACTCTTGGAAGAAAGAAGTTCTCCCACATGTAAATTAATTCCCTGCTTGCCTTCACTCCCTTTGTCCCTGTCCTTTGTTAGGGAGGGCGAAAGGGCACTGGGGAATGAGTAGGGGAGCATCCTCAAGGACAAGCTCCAGCCGGCTCCCACGGCTGGCTTCATCCTTAGCCCAACCATGTGAACACATCAAAGCAGCTGAACACAATTAACACCTCCCTCTCTCCTACCTTGAACACAGGTTTGAAACTGCACATGTACTTATGGTTATGTTCAAGTCATTAAAAGCTTCAGTTCTCTCGTCCTCACGAAATCTTCCTTTTCTCTAAACAGTCTTTGCCTAAGCATGGGCCAAGACCAGTCTGAATTGAAAAGAGGGCAGGAAATTAGATCAAACTGAGTATGTAGCATTCTCATTATCCCTCATGTCAGACAAGTCAGAAGCAGTTACATAATTGAGCCTCTAGACTCTAGGCAGTGAAGTGTTAAGAGAGAAAAACAATCCCAGGGCTGCATGCTGGGTTTTGACAAATAGAAAACCACAGAAGTAGGCCAAGAGCTTACCATTAAAGTTAGTTTTTAATTGCACCATGTCAAAAAAAAAAAAAACCAACCCAAAAGGTTCATCATATGGCACACATGGTCAAAGAGGTAAGAAAGCATGGAGTGCATGAAGCAGCAAAGTGAGGGAAGGAGTTTCATCTGTGCTGGGGTACGTGCGTGAGCTGGGGGAAGTGCACTTGCGAGACGGCAGGAACGCGTGTGTGTGAGCAGCACAGTGCAGAGAAACACAAGGGGAGGCAGCGGCCCATGAGCAATTGCTATGAAAAGGAAGGGGGGGTGGGGAATGGTGCACAGCCCTTTTTTAGCTTCTGCTGTAAAAAATAAATAGACCTTTTAATCTGTGTTCTCCTTGAAGCCTTCTCTATTGACCATTCATTTCTTCTTTCCCTTCCCAGCTCTTTACCTCCTCTATATGGCTGATGAATATGCAAACGCATAATCAGTTCTATAATAGCCTATCCTTTCTAAAAACAGGCTATAAATTTGGATCCTAAGCAGCAGGTTCTAAAAAGACTATTATACTATATGGCTGGGGGAAGAGGCAAGACCCAAACACTGCCACTAGCACACCAGAGCTCTTTATATTGTGTGTGAAAGCAGCTAGAAGGCTCCATATAACAGAGCTAGCAGCCAGAAAGGAAGCATCTTCTGCGACACGTACACATGGATCCCACGGCAGGCTCCTGCAGGGCACAGAACACGTGTTGGGAACAGGCAGCGCTCGCCGCGGGCTCTGGCAGGAACACTATCGTGACCCAGCCCCCGAGGTCCCGCGGGTTTGAGCTGCGGTTTGAGCTGGATGTGGCTGGCGATGTTCAGGGCCGCTAGGGCTGAGCTCTCTGCCGTGCCCCGCGGGCAGCAGGTGGCGGTGCGGGGCCACCCCTGGGTGTCTGTACAGACACACGGACACTGCTCTGGGGCAACGTCTGCGCCCTGGCGAGGGGTGACAAGCACAGCCCAAGACATGCTCCATGGTCGATTCGCACGGCCGCAATGAATGGAGAGCAGAGTTCTCAGACCCTACTCCTGCCGGGGCACAGAAGGCTGCTGCAGGACAAGCAGGAGAGCAGTGTGACCTCCAGACATCGCGTGGCTATGGCTTCCCAGCTCCCAAGGAGTTTCCTCCTTCCTTCTTAGCGTGGGCTAATAAGAACCAGAGGAAATTGAACATGGACAAGCACAAGATCTTGAACCTCCAAAAACATAACCAGGAGTGCAGCACAGGCTGGCATCTACCTGGCAGGAGAGCAACCTGTGGGTCCTGGTGGACAACAAGCTCGGTATGATTGAACAGTGTGCTGCTGCAGCAGCAAAAAAAAGCCAACAGGATCCTGGGTTACATCAACAAGGCTATCACCAGCAGAAATAAAAGTCCTTATCACATTCTACATAGGGCTTGTCAGGCCACACTCAAAATTCTGTGTTCAGCGTTGGTCCCTGCTATACAAAAAAGATGTGGACAGGCTGGAGAGGGTCCAGAGAAGGGCCACAAAGATGATCAGAGGGCTGGGAAGCTGCCATATGAAGAAAGACTAAGAGAATTTGGTTTGTTCAGCCTTGAGAAAAAAAAAGACTTATTGGACACCTTATCACCATGTTCCAGCATTTAAAGGGTGGCTAAAGAAGATGATGGATACTCCCTTTTTAGGAGGAGTCACATGGAAAACAGAAGGAGGTGATGGATACAAGTTATTCCTGTGGAGATTCTGATGAGACAAGAGGAACATTTTCCACAATGAGAGCAATCAGCCACTGGAATAAACTCCCCAGGGAAGTGGTGGAATCCCCAACATTGGGCACTTTTAATTAAGATGCAGCTGGACACAGTGCTGGGCCAGCTTGTCTAGACTGTGCTTTTCCCAGGAAAGGTTAGACCAGGTGATCATTGAGGTACCTTCCAACCTGGGATTCTATGATTCCACCAAACAAGCAAACAGGCACAAACACTGCTGTACAATACTTGCATATGCTTCCACCTCTGCCATTTTGAGGCCCTCAGGTTCCCACCAAGCTTTACAGTATTCCTGGATGTTGTCACTGCAGGGCAGAAGGCAATAACTGTCAGTCCAAATTTAATGAGATGGTATTGTCCTGCTATGCAGGGACTGAAAGGTAAAGGTGCTGTGCCTAAGGGCATCAACCAACCACTTCAGCTTCTGGATGACAGTGCGGTAAAGACCAGAACCCACAGGAAGGACTCAGACCCAGATGTGCTTTACAGTTCCCCATGAAAAACCACTTAGGACCAGATAAATACCTTCAAGCTCCAGACAGTATTGACAAGTAAGAAGGCACCAGCTGGCAAATGAGAGCTACAGCTCAAAGTGTGGGCAAGGTGGAAACAAAAAGATGGGTTGCCACAGTCTTACTACCACTCTGTCCAAGGCAGCCTAGACATCACCACATTACACACAGGCTGCCCTATTAACTGGGGTAGTGGGAGCATGTATCACCCTGATGGGGCACAGAGATGGGAAGGTAGGAGTGGATGCACATAGTACCCCCAAAAAACCTGGAGAAAGGGACAAAACCGTGGATCTGGCTGGCACTAACCCCAACTGCTGCACCCTGAACATATCACAACTCTTCATTTGTTGTAGTTACCACTTACAGGTAGGGAATAATAGTTGTATAATTCATAGCAGTAATATGATGAAATAAATACACACAGCACAGGCTATAATCACAGAGATACCTAGATAAATGTGAAATAATTTAAAAATAATTATTGCAGAAATTGATATTGAAAACCAAACCCTTGTAATCTTAAAAAATGCTCCAAGTTGGGTAGCCTGTGGAGGTGGGCATTGGGAATCATGGACACTTTCCTTCTCCCTTTTTCCTCATCACCTTCAACACAGGTGTACCTTGCAAAACAATACAAACTCTGCAACATCTCAGCAAGAGCAGGGATGACAGGAGGAAGGAATGTTTAACACAATTTATTAAAATCAGGTAATAAAACTCTAGGACCAATTCATAAAGAGGAATGGAGGTCTCATCTGACACTTTGAAGATGGGAACAGGGCTCCCTAGACAAGGTCCAAAGACTCAAGCTGATCTTTGTTGAAGGTAACAAGATCTGTGTTGCAGTCTGATTTGACAATTCAGATCCTCTCTGGAGCCTGTTAACACACCAGTGCTCTGTGCTTACCACAGGGTAGTTTTTGCCTCCACCACTGGGAGCACATCATTTTCATCCTAGACTCTGATAATACCTTCACAAGTATTTGCTTCACCTCAGCTTAAAAACAAAAACAAAAAACACACAACCCTCCCCCCCTCCAAATACCCTCAAAACAGGGAGACAAAATATTTTGACCACAAAGTAAAACAAATTAGAAAACCAAGGCCAGGATCCCATAAAATAAGAATCAGAATAGGGAAGAAAACAGTGGGTGGATATACTTTTAGGTAATCTCCTTTAGGTGGTGAAAATCTTTGGATCCAGTAACAGTGACAAAACACTGCAAATAAAGTAGCATTCTCCCCCTCCTTGACCCCAGGAAATAAAACAACCCCAGCACCCCAAAATTAGCTATGATCAGCACATGTTAGGCACAGGATCTGGAGATAATTACCAGAAGGGATGCTGGCAGACACCAGGGTCCATGCAGAGAACATGTATTTGCCACTTCTTCCTGAATTTCAGAGGTCTCCCTTCCAGAGCAGTCTCTTGTATACAATTGCATGTCCAGTTGCATAGCCTAGAAGTTGTGGATCCAAGAGGAACAGCAATATTCTCTTTCAACTAATTAAATCCTTATTAAAACTCGTGACATAAAGTAGCATTTAAAATTAAAAACACTACAAGAGAGGATCTGACAGAGCACAGACATGACATAATGGTTACAGTTCAGAAAACTTACATGTTATCAAATGAGAATCCATGAGAAACTCAACTCTTCACATGAGACTACATGAAGACTTTATGAAAATGGAAATGTGTGGCTGCTTTTTCCTGTAACAGGAATAACTGTTTAGGTGATATTCTGCAACTACAGGAGGTAAGTTTGGAAATACTATCACCAATTCTAACATGAAATGCTGTCCAGATGCATCTATAGCAGAACTGCACCTGTGCTACTTGTATGAAGAGCAGTGCCATTTTCCTCCTTTCTCAGTACTCATGTTTGAGCTACAAAATGCTGCTAGCAGAACACTTGCCATTTTTGTCTATTCCCAAGTTTGAAACGGTAGCAGAAGTTACTCTTGTAGATGGCTGCAAAGCCTCAGTGCCTTGGTTTGCTCAGACTGCCTGCTGTTCTTTCCTCTCATCCAATACAGTGAAAGCCAAACCAAAACCCCATAACATTTCAGGTATTACTGTACCTTCCCTAGCAATAGGCAACAGAATCATGTCATATGCATCAGCCTTTAAAAGCAAAGCCCTGATTCAAGTGATAAAAAGTGTAATCTTTCCCACTGCTCCCTCTTTGCAGCATAGCCTCTTCCCAGTCTCATTTGGGGAACATATCAAGTCGATCATACTGATTGAAAATTGTTCCTTTTAACTTTTACCCTCCACCCACAGGTCCTTGGCTTCTCTCCTCATTGGTTATTGCACCCAGGGGCTGCAGAAGAGGTGCCTGCCTGCTTCTGCTTCTTGCGGCGTTTGTTCAGGAGGCGGTTGTTGGACGTTTTCAAGTCTTTGATTTTCACCTGATCATAGTCCACCCTCATTGTAGCCAAAGCACTGGTCATCTCCTCCTGAAAGCAAGGAAGCAATTCACTGAGAGCCCTGAGGCAGCGAGCACACAGCCACCTCACCTGCTGCCAGGAGGTGAATGTACAGAAAGGAATTCTCTGTTACCCTATGGCCAGAAAGAGCTGAGCCCTTTCTGCTGCCCTGGACTGTGACTAAAGGCTTCGTTCTACTCAGGGACTCATTCAGGAGGAATTATTCACATGATGTTTCACATGTGAGCATGCAGGACCACACTCCATTGGCCTAAATTCCACCATGGTCCTGTGCCCAGCCTTTCTTACTGCCTGGCTCTGGGCCTTCACCAGCTACTGAGCCTCGGCTTCTCATACCAGACTCAGAACACCTCTCTCCTTGCTCTGTTACCAAACAAGGTTAGCAGCAACTAGAATAAAGAGTCCACAAAAAGGTTTTTGGAAGTATATGCTTCAAATTCACACACTTCCTTAGTCTGAATTAATGTTTAAGTGCAGGCAAATTCTAAACTTCTTAATGAGGTCATGAACAAAAGCCTGCTTAAGTAAATCAATGTCTAGGCATTTAGTTCAGAAAAGGCAAAAAGGATTAAATATTATGGGAATGTTGGTGGCCCAAGGGAATACCTCTGGGACCTACATAAAAGCACAAGCATAAGAAGCTCTCAAAAAACAGAAATGAAGAAGGCTAAGTGAAAATATCTGCTTGATGTCTTTGACTCAGGAGGCAAATGTTGCCTAGGTTCTATGAAATTTTACCAGTATATAGCTCAACAGCTGAGATTATACATCAATAATTTAAATAAAATCAGTAATCAGTAAAATACACTCCAGGAATGTTGCAATTATCCAAATGCCAAGCATTGTAAGTGCAGCAAATTCAGAATTAATTGTAAAAGCATGCCAACCTGATAAAGGCCAGCAGGAAAGAGTTAAGGCTTGCAAACAACTTTTAGTCTGCCCTATAGTTTCACTTTGCAGGAAGCATTCAACTGTCATCAGCACAAGCAGTAGGTGAGGCACCTGGTTAGATTAAGGGAAAGACAGATACATTTTTTTCCTACCCTCCCACCACAAGTCACGAGAAGAAGGCTAAGGTTATTCAACGTTGTTTCACAATACAAGTAGAGTAGAAAACCAGAACACAGCCCAATCCTCCCATCCTGTGCCCCTACATTTTCATCATATTCTTCACTTTAATGAATGCAAACTCCCTCCACATTGTCCCTTCTCCTCTGTGTTTACATACAGTGGTTCAGCAGGTAGCATCATTAATACCTTTGACAATAACCATCCTCTTTGTTGCTATTTGGCACAGCTGCAAGGCTGTCAGATAAAGCTTAAGTACCATTTTTTTAAGAACAATTATCATATACACTAGTGTTCTAACCAAGACTGTTCATGCTTCCCTTGTTTAACATGGTTGTTTTCAAAAAGCCCTATCTCCAAGGAAATAAGAATACATAAAGAAGCCAGCTCATCTAATCTCCTATCAGACTTGACTTCAAGAACTGAACTATGACTGACTCACCTTAACTTCATCCCAGTGGTCTTTATCCTCTTGCAGGACCCGTGCAGTGTGAAGAGGAGTTGGTGGCACTGCCATGGATCTCTGAGAAAAAGGAGAAATACCAAGAGAAGTGTTATGCAAAAATCACATTTAGGAAGTGACTGCTTTCTCCTCTATGGAGAGAGACCTCTAGGGTTTTATGGAGGGCATAAAACTTTGTCTAATGTCCTTTGGTGGCCCTCATTATTCATTCATGCATCCAATCACTCCACAACTGAATTCATGTGTGAGGTAGAAAAGGACTATAGTCCCCACATGACAGTATCTTCAAAGAACAAAAGAAGAGAGAAATCAGTGTTGAGTTTCTTTCATTCTGCTCCTGTCCAGTGCTACCAAAAACCCTGTGTTGGATCATTTTTTTATGTACATTTTAGATTCTAGCTGCCATTTCACTGTTCAATAGTCAATGTTTTGAAGTGGTTAATTTGACTTTTTTCTTCTAGGATTTGTTGTAGGAGAAATTTCCTTCTATATATACATTAACTGTATATATAGGTGTGCCCAAAAAAGAAATTATACCAGTATTGAGAGTAAGGTACAGTTCAGAAGATAGTGCATCACCTGAAGTGCTCTTCCACAGAAAACAGATCTAGGCTCACCTGCCATGAAAGATAAGCAGGTACTCTAAACTAGAATAAGGTACAGATTCTAAAGCATTAAGCACAGCTCTCTAACTAAATTTGGCAAGAAACACGGTATTTCTTGCCAGTCCACAACTCAAACCATAACTTCATTTGGATCCTCTGTCTTGCTTATGCTTTCTACCCAAACTTGATGTCTATTCCCGTGGCATTCTACACCAGATGCAGCTGCACATTACTAAAGTCTAAGGAGATTTCTGTATGTGTCACTGTAAAATAAGCATTACATTGGAAGCTGTGCTTATAAGCCACAGAGCTAACAGCAGCACTGCAGTAGTTACAGAAGTGGAAGCAGAAACCATGACTCCTGCATCCTCTGGGAGAGGACCCTTAGCTTGCCAGGGTAGAGTTTTATCAAGTACAACTGGGACAAGGGAAATGGAAAACCAATGGACTGGCTTTAGTGGTGTCCCTGAGCAGGTGTTGAAGATGTCCTCCTATCTCCTGTGAGCTGCTACTTATTAAATAGTCTCATCTACAAGCTAATTAGAGGATTGTGTGCTCCACCTAAATGACAACTTTTGCATAGTCCACAATAATACTTGTGCCATCTATCTGAGAAAAAAAAAAGAAAGAAAAAAAGAGGAGAAAAAAGTATCCTCCTCTGCTGCTTGTGCAAGGTATCTCCTCATACATGTTCCCACTTAGGGATTTAGGAAAAGGAAGAACAGAAACATTCACTGCTTTGCTTTTTCCCTCTCCCTCCCTCTGCCTTACGGAACAATAGGTTCAGCAGAAGAAAATGCCAAGCTGCAGCTCCCAGAGCATTCCTCCAGGAACAGTATTCTAGCATGGCTCTTTGGTGCAGCAGAGTCTATAGACCTTGTCTCCAGTCTCCTCCTCATTAATTGGCTGCATACATATTTCAAGTAACATGTGTCTCTGTAGGTGGTAGCTTCCTTAGCTATTAGGCACTCACTCTGCAAAATTCATCGCCCGCTGACTTTGGAAACACCTCCTTCTTGGGGCTTCAAACACTTAAAAGCTGGAGGTATTTATTCAGAACACTGGTGGCATTTTTATTTGGTTAAAGAAGACTTAGAAACATTGTCTAGTTCTGTTCTGGTTCTATAGAGCCTTTGTGACTTGAAATTCTCAGCTTTCATAAGTGTAAATGAAGACATCTACCTTCTTCATCAGGATGTTCTACAGCTACATTTCTGCATGATTCTAAGGGCTTTCAGATCTCCAAACAGCCATTATAGAAATGCTGACTATTAGTCATGCCTCTGTTTCTGCCCCTTCCTTTGAGGATCAGCACAGACAAGAGAAAGCACTATGGAAGAAAAGGGTTTCCTTCAGAACAAGTGATTCTGTTTCTGGCTGATGATTTTTCGGGCAGTAAGAACAAGACTGGTGCCCTGTTAGGCACAAATGTGAGAAGTATAATCTATTGTTTTGAGTGACACCTACAGAGCAGAGATGATATCCTGAAACTCAGCCTGGTAACTCCTGGGATTCTTGCCTCTTGTTTGAAACAATTATATATTATTAGAGTATTCTTTGGGTTTTTTTCCCCAAAAATATTTTTTAAGGAAAAGTAAACTTAACCAAGCCATAGAATGAAACCTGAACTGGGATCATTAATAGCTCTGTGTATCACCCTATCTGGCAATCTCTTACAGGGCACCAAGCTGAGATCCTTGCTCCTCCCCCAGGCATTTCCAAACTCTGCCAAGGATGAGAATTCCCACTAAGCATAGGACTGTGTTCACACTAACACAGCTATGCACAATGGTGCCTGAGGCCACTAATAATAGCTCTTGTTAAATCCTGCACTGATGAAGTAAGTACATACAGTTTATTTTTGTATTTTTAAAGAGAGTAACACATGCACATGCTGCAGAGTCAACAGCAACTGCCTGCTCACAGAAGATATAGATACATTTGGCTTTTGCTTCCAAGAATGCTATCGTGGGTGTCTCTCTGGGTGTCCTCTGGTAACACCAAGAAGAATTGTGGTTCTACAGGCAGATGATCCTCTGTAGAGGGCACAGTAGGTTAATTAAGTTATTAACAGTAATCACCATCTTTCTCTTGCTGTGCTGTGTGGAGCTACATATAAATTCTGCATGTAAGAATTAATCTTGTAAAAAGAGATGTAAAACTCACATTAATCCAAGGGTGATTCATAAACTGAGCAATTGTCATCCTCTCTGTGGGGTCAGTCTTCAGTAGGTGGCGAATCAGTTGTTTGGCTGAAAAACACGAGCAACATGGCATGTTGTAGCCTACTACTGTGCTCCCACATAACCCTGAGAACACAAAGACCTGCCCAATGAAAAAAGAATTCTGCAGAACTCAACACACTTACCTATTCCTGCTACCAAGTTAAGAAGACATGTACAGTGGGGTAGGTTACTATGTTTAAAGAGGGAGAACATGAAAACATGCAAAACAAAGTAGTTAGGGAAGACAAAGGATGGGGGACTCCAACTATACTATCTAAATCATCAAACCAACAGTGTTGAGAGCAAGACCTTGAGAACCAGAGAAACACAGGAACAGAAAGCTGCCAAGCTGCCTGTCTGAAAGATGGCAACAAGCTTGACATTATGGGCTGAAACAATGTACAAGCTGATGTTTTGAGACATAGTAGAAGACAAAAACTAGAACAGACTGTGGAGCAGAGGGGAAAAGGACAATAAACTTTTCTTTGACAATGGAGAGGCTACTAAAAGGACAACAAAGGAATTTTCCAAGTGCATGTTATCTCACCAAGTTCCCCTAGCATTTGAGTAACTGCTGTAACATGAAGACCCAAGGCTGACAAAATATTAAACCAGATACTGCTAAATAAAACATCTTTTTTACTAATGTTCAGTAGTCTATTCTGCAGGCACAGCCATGAGATCCAATGAGGAGTTAAAATGCCACAGATCACAGCATCATCCATTGATAAACTGTTACTGCCAACCAGCATATAACAACAGGATGCTGGCAACAGCAATAGAAAGGGCTTGATAGAAAAAAAGATGTGCCCAGAGGTTGCTGACCTTTCCCTCTATGATGAGCAGGTGAGAATTCCAGATTATGAGACTGTTAGAATAAGAGAGAATCAAAACCACTCAATTTCAGGATACTGGCTTGAGCCCATCCAGGTCACAACTGAACAGCAGCAGCTTCTGGTCAATGACTTAAACAAAATAAATTACTGACCTTCTTTTAAGTGGTGGCTGGCTAGTTCCCACATCCCAGAAAAGCAGCATGAAAACTTGCCATCCTTGCTGGCTGTATCACCAAGGAGGGCAAAGACTGAATGAGTTCTTAAGACAGTTTGCCTTTCTTCCAAGGCAGCTTGCATTGCAGCTGTCCTGGCTGTCTCCTTTCTCAGGATTAAAAACTTTTGTTTCCAGAGGGCTTAATCTCAGCATTCACTAGCACTAGCTAGAATTTGAAAGAAAGTCTTCAGTGGTCATTTACTTTCTGCAGCACTTAGGTTGCTGGCTAGTATCTGAGCTCCTAGTTGTTCTCTGTGTTGCCTTACAAAAAATGAGTTTCAATTCCAATAGAAAGGGAAATAAAAGCTATGACATGTTTTTAAAAGTAGTCTCTTGTAAGCACTCCATCACCACACACCACCATGCACACACCCAGCAGCAGCAGTGAGCATTGTTACCTTCCTCTGACACTTCAGCCCACTCTGGATTGGGAAACCCATATTGCCCCATTCGAATTCTTCTCTTCATCCCTGGAGAAATGGCTTGACCAGTGTTTGAGTAGAATGGAGGGAACCCACACAGGCTGTAAGAGAGGGCAAGAGAGCTCTTACAACTACAAAAGTCTTTTCATCTCTCAAAAAGTCCCATAGAAGGTTATATTCTTCTTCAGGTTTCATGATCCTAGTGACTAATTACTTGTAAGTGTAGATTTAACAAGCTGTGTCCTTTTTTCTGTTCATCAAGCCTCTTTCCAAACACTTACAGGATATATGTGATGACACCCAAGGACCACATGTCACATGATTTGTCATACTTCTCAGGACCAAGGACTTCTGGGGCTGAAGAAGATTAAAACCAGAAATTAAGAGAGCACCAGAGATTTCCTCTCATATCCAACACATTATGAGTAGCAGCACTTAAACAAGTAATCAGAGACATTAAAGAAATGCAACTCACTACAGGAAGTGGATAGGATTTTCTATTGAAAGTCCCTAAACACATCTAATGTAGCTTTAAAAAGGAGGAATGGAGCTGGCAAAATGCCCTACTCTTCACCTTAGTGTCTCTCTGCTCAAGAGAGTACTAAGGTTACAGAAAAGCAGAAGGAGCTATAGCTAAACATGTACTGGGAGACACTGCACTGAGAGAGGCAGAAGCATATGTTCCAGAAAGCAGTACATCAAGGACCTATTTGAGCTGTGATAAAATTTGGAGTGATAACTCGGTGGAGTGTGTTAGCTCCAGCAATTTCAGAGCATTGTCTCTTTCTTTGGCCTCCACAGCATTATATTTTTTTCACTAAGTAACAAAATTATAGAGAGACACATTTAGAGGAGATTTGTTTTTTCCCCTGGGGCAGGTGAACTACCAGGGAGCTGGATTTTGTAAGGAAAATTATTCTCTAAACATATGAGCAATCATGCTGGTTTATAAAAAGGTGTTGAGAAGGGAAATGTCAGCTTGTTTATATAAAAACAGAGGCATAAAAACATATATGCATAAATTCCTTAACATTTAATCACTAATCCCAGCTTACAAAAATATAGAAGGAAGCATCAGGAAACATATTGCTATTGTAATTATCTCCTAACAGTGAATAACAATATCTTAAACCACAAAAATCTATAAAAGCCAACATGGTAGAAGAGACCTAATTCTTCCCAAAAATTAAGCCCATTTTCCTCCAAAAAAATTCCAGTTGTGGACTGCCTCAGCCATACCATATGGTGAATTAACTCCAAGTCCAAAAGGGACACACTCAGAGAGGAGTGCAGTCTACTGTGGCATTCATTACACAGTGCCCTGTCTTTGGACAAAAGGTAGGTGAAATTTCAGCAGTGATTAAGTCACATTGGTCTTTTATTACTAACTCTTCCACTTGCCAGCTTGAAGCAGCTTTACACATGAGGCAAAACTCTCCCTGTTCTCTTTCACTGCATTAGTTAAGCCAAGGGAAGTTTTGCAAGGGAACTCCCAAATAATTAAGAAGCTGAGTACAAATTACAGTTTTTATTGCATCATTCAGAGGAAACATCAGGATTACTTCATGGGTAATCAGAAGCAACATGTTCTCTCTTCTTGGTCCTCCTTTTGCATCCCGTTAAGGCCATTTCCTCTGCAACCAAGGAAGAAAGCAGGAGCACTGAACAGTACTGGAACCAGACTAGGTTTGGGCTGGATCCCACTTTAAATTCTGCAGGCTACCTCTTTCCATTACATCTGCAATAGAAGATTTCCTATCCAGTCCTACGGTTCACAGGCCCACTCTAAGGGGCATGATGACAGACTGAAACTAAAGAAAGGCATCTGGGATAACTTACCCACATAATAAGGAGTGTAACAAGGGGTCTGCAGTGCATTTTGGACAGTGGTTTCTTTGGCAAAGCCGAAGTCTGTGAGTTTGAGTACAGTATCCTTCTCTTTAGACGTGTACAGCAAGTTTTCAGGCTGAAAGACCATGAAGAGAAAAGGATAAACTGGTCAATGAAGAGATGTCTCTAATGAGCTGAAAGGTCAAACCACTTGCTTGCCTGGATCACTATCAGGGCCTTCTTACGTCTCTTGCATCCCCATCATACCATGTAGAACGTTCCCTCCCAACATGCAGCACTTGTGCTTAGACTAAGGATCAACACCATTCTCAACAAGGTGTTTAGGAGAGCAAACCACAAGCTTCTCATCAGGCCCATTTAGTGCAAGTTCACTTCGGGCAGTGTTATTGTCTTGTTATTAATTAACTGCATTGCTAGTTGGTTGTACCTCTTTAATTAACCATCTGACTATCACCAGATTCTTCTGCATTCCGTACACAACTGGAAGGCATTAGCATACATGAATATTCTGACATTTGACTAGTCAGAGACTAGTTGTGAACAGATCCTTTCTCACATTGGCAGAGGAACAGGAACACTTTGACCATCTGACTGTGCTCCCAGTTCTATTTAAACCACCACTGCCCATTTATTTTCTGCCTCGTGCTCTTCTCTCCCTGCCCACACATCTTCGAGACCTCACCTTGACATCTCTATGGGCAATGTTCATCGAATGCAGGTACTGGATGGCTGTTCCAATGTCTTTCATTATTTCAGAGGCCTCTAGAAAGACAATTTTGGAGAAAGGTCACATTAACATTCCCAGTGGAACTCAGGGACATGCTTGGGAATGTTTATGACTTACAAACAACTTGCTGGAATACAGGGCTAGCGTCAAGACTAGAAAACCTAAAATTAGCCCTAACAGCTGTGTTTTGGTTTTGCAGTTAACCATACCCCCAGTTCCCTGGCTGCTCAGCCCTCCTCCTGAGCAGGCACTGCAACTGAAGGCTTGAGACTCCTGCTCCTGATGAGCTTGTAAATCTGTGCTTTTACATGCTGACCAGAAACGCAGTAAGAGCAGAGCAGGTAGGCAAGCGACATGCAAGACTGTGGAGAAAGGAGACCCAACCAGGACATATGCCTGACTGTCCAGGACACAACCTTGGTTGTCTGAGACAGAAGTTCAAATTTCAGCTTCTAGTTCAGGAGTAAAGAAGGACCTAACAGGTTTTCTAGCAATAGAGCAACATAATGATATAGGAATTTTAGGATAGGTCACATCTTCATTCCTCACTGTCTTTGGAAGTTTTTACTCAGGAGAAACAAAATCAACAGTTCTATTCTGTAAAGTCCAAACTGCTACCTTAGAAATAGTATGTTTCTAGAATTTACCTTAACCCCACTAGGAAACCCTAGGGGTTGGTGAGCTGCCTTGCAAGAGCAGTGCTCTTTAAGTCTGGAAGAGTCCAGTTACATTGAGAGAGGTTTCATAGCAAGGAGGAATGGCATTCCCATTGTACTAAGTGGGCATTATATTACACCTCTATTGATAGGGAAACAATTAGCAATTTCAACTTGAGCCTCCATTTTCTGCCTAGGTAGAAACCTCTGCTGCAGTAGTGAGAGAGAAGGCAGAAATTCTTGTACTGTTAGCTGGAATTCCTTTCCACGTGGCTTGAGACCGAAATTACCCAATCTCAAGCAAGGACAAAAAGAAGGCAGAGACACTCATCTTCAGGAAAAACCTTGCACAACCTCCTCCTTCCCAGGCCAGGACCAAAAACCCTTGGCTCCTAATGGGAAGTTGTGCTGATAGATAAACAGCCAGTGAAGCTGAGGAATCCAGTAGAACAGGGCTCAGTTATCTCAGGGAAGAATAAAGGTGGTTCTTTGTTAAACACTCCCAGATAACTTCTGTGTAAGTATTTTGAATGTTATACAATGGTATCTAATGCAGAAACTCCATGTTTTTAGCAGAGTGGAGTCACTAAGGATCATGGAACCAGTTTTCCCTCTGGTATGTTGTATTTTAGAGAGGAACAAATGTTCCTGAAAATGCTTCTTTTCCCTACACAAGTCTCTCATACCACTTAAAAGGATGCATCCCAGGCTAGGAATTACAGATTAAAAAGAGCCTGGCCTTTACACTAGACTTACAAGACAGTCACATTAATTTACAAGCTCAGGTGTAAATTTTACTTCTTCTAATCTGTCACAGACACTAACATTTTAACTCAGAGCAAAAACAAGCTCTTGTCTGTTGTGAAGAGGCAAGGAGAACCACAGTCAAGCAAACCTGTGGTACTCTGCAAATAATAAATAGCAAACACAATAAAAATGTCAAAGCTATTGGATTGCAAGTTCTGTCACTGACTCATAGCAGGTCTTTTCAACTTGCACACAGTCCCTAGTACAGATGAACAGGCTTGTTTACAGTGCAGCTAATAACACTTCCTTTCAAGCAGTACTCTAAAACCCTTGAATAAGAGAGGTTTCATCAAATGTGATTTGCTCATTATATTGACCACCTATTCATTGCTGGGGGACAGCCAGAAGAGAAATCACAGTAGGAACTGTGTTGATCGTGTTAGAGGTGGTCTGGCAGAAGACTACGGACTAGAGTGACAGAGGCTGCAGTGCTTCAGAAAGGAAGAAGCTGAGCAGATTTTTAGGAAGAATTTTCCTCTAAACTTTCCACATTGTGCCTGACCTTAGCTAATTCCTGATTTTCAGGAACTTTTAGAAATAATTGTTTAATAATCTGAAAAAAATGCAAACAAAAATCAAATCAAGAAAGAAAAAAAATCCTGTAAAGGAACTAAGGAAGAGGACAGAGAAAGGGAAAAGAAATCTTTCCCAAACTTTACAATCAATTTGTGGGTTTTCACCTCTCTCAGTGAAAGCTTGATCTCCTCTCTCCTGGATCCTGCTGAAAAGCTCTCCTCCCTCCATGCTGAAACAAAGAACACAGAAAGAAGAGCAGAGAAGATCAAACTAATACCTTACTGTGCATCATCCATAATGGCACAGAACCATGGCAGGAACAGATTAGAAGAGATTACAGGCTGCCTCCTATGCCAATGCTTCCTAAACATCACACTCATTTGAGTCAATGCACCAAGCCATTCTGATATGGAATAAACACAAAACAAAGAACAAGGACAAGGAGTTTTAATGCTTTTAGTTGGATGCACTCTGTCACAAGGAACATGACACACATAGCTGGGAAGTCAGACACGCTGGCACTGGGAGGCTGACAGTAATCTTGTTTTATATAAGGGTTGAAGATGAAGAAAAAAGAAAGAAGGAAGCAAAGATACTGAAAAGAATTATTTATTTGTCCCCAGTGAAGACAACAATAACTGTGGCATTACAGATCAAGGAGAGACTAGGAGAAGTTAGAGTCAAAGCAGTAGCAAAAAGGATCACGTCAGACCATTGGATTTGCATCTGAAGTTGGAAGCCAATCACAAACCAAGTGCATCATATTTGTAGAGACATATCTTTAAAGATTGTCAATGCTTTAATGAGGGTAAGTGTCACAGGGTACAAGGAAAATTTATTTGTTAGTTTGGGCCCCTCATTCTTCTGTAATACAAGATGGCTGGAGCAGCTATACATATTCCTACCAGTTCCATAAAGACATCAAAAGGTTTGCTGTGCAAACCAAAATCCTCCTGCTGAGAAAGCTCACCTAACTCTCATCCAAGCCAACACATTCTCCCACTTCCTCCATCCCCTCAAGGAGCAATCCTTAGGAGGGAGACCGCTGCCAGTTCTTACCATTCCATGACAATGAGAAGGCATCTCTTTCCATGATGGATATTCTCATAAACATCCAGGACATGGACAATGTGGGGACAGCCTGATGCTCGCCAGTGATACTCTACTTCCTGACGGGCTTTTGGGTTGTCATACAGGAGCTGTAAAGCAACAGGAGAGAGCCATGTCAGTCAGCCAAGATTGTTCTGCTCTAAATTGGCACCTGGGTGCATTTGAGCTCAAAGGTGGTGGTGGCAAAGGCTACTCTCAGCACCTTCTCCAGCCAAAGGATGCCAATCCATCACAGGATTTTCACCATCTCTGGGCTGTCCAACTTCCTAGATAGAGAAATATAGAAACAACTGGTCCCTTGGACCTGAAGGCTTCAAGTAGCAGTGAGGATAGATTTTGAATCTGGGATGGAGACAAACATCTCCCACTCACCTCCGGATGGGAGACAGTATCGTTTTCTCCCTACCTGTTTGCAGTACCTGTGAACAGAGGAGAATCTCTCTGCTAAGGACAACAACCCTTCCTCCTCTGAGCTGCTAGGAGAAGTTTCTAGGTGCCATGCAAACCCTTTAAGTTCAGTGAGATTTAAAACAATGAGAATCTCTGCACTGACTCTGACTGCGTTTCTTAAACACCACACAAATTTCTAACCCCATCAGGGTCAGAAAGGGCCCTTTAACTATCTAGATGCTTGAACTTCTTTCTCTGTCACATGCAAGGCTGGTTTATTTTAAAGCTGCTAATCTCTACAGGGATGGGAAGAGCTCATCTTTCCTGATCCTGCAAGCCTATACACAAGAAATGTGTCCCTTCCCATCTGAAGAACTGCTCTCTATGAGGCTCTGCAACTGAGCTTTTGTGCAACAGGGGCACATTGCTGAATCATGCCTTTTCTTCTCTGCCTTGTCTCTCTAGACACCACTAACACTTTGTGACAGAGACTCTCTCTTTACTGCACATTTATACAACTCCTACACAATATGGCTGTGATCTCTGTTTGATACTTTATGCCCTATAGTAATAATCATTGTAATGATGGAGCAGCAACAAAACTGATGCAATATAAAGCATTGTTAAATGCACTGAAACAGAATAAAAACCAAGCAAAGAACAACCACCTTCGATTTATTTGCCTTAGAAAAGCACTACAACAACTAGGGGGGAACTGTTTTCAAACAGGCAAACAAAAAGCATCATTGCTGCACTATTAGGCCCTAGCCTGAAGCTCTTCTCACCCATGTTTGCTAACAGGTCCCAGTCCAAACACAACTGCAAGATAACTGCTGAAAACAAGTATTAACATGTAACCTGTCATTAGGGACCTATGAATCAGCCCAGGAAAATGAGACTGCTTTTCCATCCAATTGCTAAGATAAGGCACAATTGTGTAACAGGCACTTCTCAATATAGGGAAACACGTGAGTTAAAGAGCACAGGAAGGAAATCCCAAATCCTGGTACCTTTACTGACCCAACACATACAATTTGCATCACTGGGAAGAAAAGCTTTCACTTTGCTGCTTCAACATGCCTTTCAGTAAAGCAGACACAGTAACATGGCAGGAAAGCCCTGTAAGACTTTATGAAGTTCCTGGGGATATGGCTCAGGAACCACTAGAGAGCAGGTAAGAGGCTTCTCTTCTTTACCAGGCTGAGACAGCAAAAGGGTGACACGCTCCCTTCTGTGGAGTATACATTTTTCTATTTTTGTGAAGCACAGAGAGGTTGCAGGAGACGATAAGTGGCCTCAGGAGGGCTGCTGGCTCCTTGGCTAAACAGTCAGGGAGTCTCATCACTGTGACCACCCTCCAGGCTCCCTCAGCTCTGCTCCAAAGGTTCCAGCATGACACCAGATTTTCAACAGCATAAGAAGCTTTCTGGCTGAGTTCAATGCCCTCACAGCCAACCTACTTCTTCCACAGCTGTTGTTCTGCACCCAGAGCACACCCTTTTGAGATCACTAACTATCCGCCTCTTCCTTCCTGCTCCAGCCTGGCTATGGCCTGATTTCCAACACAAATAGCTTCATAAAGAAAGAGATGGCTCCAATTTGGACAAAAAGCCCATTAGCAAGTCCAAGTGCAGTTGGTTTACTTCTTTCAGTCATCAGCCCATTCAGCAGCTTTTTCTTCACAGCCACTGTGTCCTAGCTCAGTAAAACTGTCCATCAGCATTTTCCCCCCTGCCCTTCTGAGTTTGGGCTGTTGCCTAGAGGTCTCTTGAAAAGTTCATTAAATTACATGCGCAACAATAAAGCCCAAATACCCTCAGGACTAACCAAGGCCATTTAGAAAAGTATTACAGGGTTTTACTGCTTGGGTATTACTGGATTGATGCCACTTCTGAGCAGGATGCTTCAGAAACCTTGTCACCTATCCTGTGCTGCCAATGAGACATAACCATTCTCTTTACTAATGCTAATTGCACTCTAATCTCTGTATCTTGTTCTTGCACAGGGTGCAGAGATGTTGTTTTTCATGTTTGTACCAAGTGCTTATGAAAATTGTTTCACAGAATTGAATTCTCACTCTCTAAAGAGCTTTTACAAGGCATTTTGATACACACGAGGATGCTGCAGTTTCTTTTCTCTACCCCTACAAGCAAGTTTCTTCTGCTTCTTAGTGCCAAGCCTGAATGTACTCATGTCAAGATGACACCTGGAGAAGCAGAGAAAAGGAAATGCAAAAATAAAGAGCTGTACCAAGTAACATCTGATACATCAACCAACTGTTAACCTTTGGATTTCTACTTCTGAGCCTTAAAAATAAATGAATTTTTTCCTTTTTGTCTAAAACTGGAAGCCATAACTATACCTTTTAGGACATCTTGGAGATGCAGACACCTGTAAAGTGAAAGGCAGGCAGGCCTGAAAGCACCGATTTCTACAAAATTCAGGTGATGATTTAGAAATACAGACTGAAATTCCAGCTCTATGGTTAAATTTAGCAAACTTGCAAAACACCTAAGTGGACATTCTGCCCTCTTCCTGAGCCTGAAGACAGACTGCTTCTATTGCTGATACAGCTTCAATAAGACTTTGACCAGGTTCCCCTGGCATTCTCCAAAAGTGCAGAGGTAGTTGTGCACAGACCCAGAGCTTCAGGTAAGTTTTGCAGCACTGCTGGTTCAAGCTGGGTTGCTCTGTCAACCAGTCTCAGCTCAAGGAGCCCCCAGTCATCCCACACAGTTCAGCTGAGTCACAGCTTGTCAAGATGGGCTGTAGGCAGGATCATGAACCAACCTAATTTTAAAACAAGACAAACCAAGAAACTTGCCCCATCTCCCAGTTTTTGATGAAGCCAGATCAGTGATCCAATGCACTGTGCACAGCAGCCTTTGTCCACCAGAGAGGGGATGCCTGTGTGTGGGTAAAGCAATGCAGTTTGAAACAGCAGCTGCACAGTAGAAAACTGGATTTTTGCTGACACTCAGCATTACCAAATCACTGCCTAAAAGAAGCAGATGAAGCAAGTATAACAGCTACTCACAGGGAGATCACCAAAACCAGAGGCAATGGAAGGCAACTACAAGAGCTCTAAAGCCCTAAACTTCTAGTGATCCCACACTTCTCAGTATCCGAAAAAAGATGGAGATGGAAGAGAGCTGTGCCATGGGGTTTGCTCAGCCTGTTCCTGAGGAACAATGGAGCAGATGCCAGCAGACACTCCAGGATGCCCTGCAGAGGCCTGAACTCTTTCAGTTCTGGACTAATGGCCTAGCTCAGCAAGTGCCTCCAAAAAAATCAAATTCTAAACTGCAGCCTGGAAAGCCAGCACTGCCAAACTTCTCCCTGTGCAGAATGTCTTGAGAGGGAAAAAAAAATGGAGACTAAAAAGTGACACAGTATCTCCTAATTGCTTTTCCATTGATTCAGTGTTGTGTAAGCAAGGAAGGGTAGCAGGAACCCTCATACCTTAATGGTCTGATCTATAGAGGAAATAGCCTCCTAAGGACTCCAGGGAGCAGCAAGTGATTTTATGGACTCCTAAACTGTAACAACAGAGAGAGAAGATATCCATGGGTACAGGTATGAAACAGGCTAAGGACAGGAAGCAATGACTTCTCTGTGCCTATGTCTTTAATATGCACTAGGAGATTACACAGATTACTATTACACCTGCTACCTGTTCCCCACATAGGGGATTAAGAGCCCCACATATCCTTTTTTATTTTTTTAAGCACCAATTTCTTCTAATTCCAAACAGTTGCAGTGTTTGGATTAGGACTGTTACAGGCTCAGTTCTCATTTACTGCACGTGTCACATTAAAGCAGCATCCAATATGGCAAGCATCTTTTACTTACTTGCACCAGCTTCAGAATCTAAAGTCTCCTTCAACAATCAGTTTACTTCTCTACACTACTTTCCTCATAGGAAGGTTTCCCATTATTGAAACAGAAACAGGACCATGACAAACTTTCAACCCCATGGGTCCCCAGCATGTAACACTGATATATAGGCATTTAAATATAGCTTTGTTTATTTTTCTAGCTAGGGAAAAAAGTCTCTACTCAGGCATAAGTGGGTAAATGTCTAACTCCTTTTGCTTTCTTGCCTCTTTGTGTGGAGCTTTTGCAAAAATGCTGAATCCTACAAATGAGCCTTGGAATCTAAATTCACACTGATGCACAGAACTAACACCATTTGCTGCTGAGCAGCTCCTCCAGTTGTTCTTTATTCAAGAGGGGTTGATGGCAAAGGGAGGTTTGGATAATGTTTCTTTCATCTCCTCCCTCTCTTATGCTAAGGAAAGAAGTGTGTGTGTGGGGGGAGCTATGGCTTTGGACATTTTGTCCTTTATTACATCCTGATTATTTGTGCTACATCTATTAATTCAATGGTAACAATCTTTATCTGTTTCCAGACCTCTTCATCCAGGATAAAGCCATCATTTGTGTTAGAACGCTACAGGAATCAAAATTATCAAGGTTTTCTTCTTCAGGATCAGCACTGCCAGTCAGTCAAGCTGCAACAAGAAGCATGTGTCTTTTTGCAATGGCAGCCCAGCCAGCAGGGAAATCCACACATGCAAAACTCTAAGGAAGCATAGGATTTTTTTCTTAAAATAAAAAACAGAGCACACTTCTGCTCAAGTGACTTAGTGCTGAAGCATCAGGCTATAGACAAGGGATAAAACCAGGGCAGGCACAGGTAGTGGGTCATCACTAAATCTTTCACTTTTCTACTTTTCCTTCAAATCCAGCTTAGGCTATTAGAAATTAAATCTGCTTGGAGCCTTCATTGAAATAAACTGTCATCCAGACTCCTGCAGAGCTGTCCAAGCTGCTACCACAGTTGGCATTAACTGGCATCTCCACCAGTGCTCAGGTGGACAGCCAGTCCCAGAGGTGAGCTTCTCCAAGTTAATAATAGTCAGTAACAGCAGTCAAGTAGCAGGATTTTGCAACACTCCTGCCTGTGGAATCTAATCCTTTCACTCACCCTACTGAGTGCCAAGGTTTTACTGTCCACACCGAGAGACCCTTCTCTAGGCACCTCTGCTCTCCAGTCTTCCAATCTCTACTCAGCTTATCCTCTGAAACAGCAAAAGCTACAACAGATCTTTGGTATCTTGCCAGGGTTAGCGAGAATGAAGAGGACTCAGAGAGGGCTGCTTGCATGTGGTGTCAGAGTCACACTCAAACCAATTCCTGCCAACACACAATGCTTCACGTTTCTTAAGCACACATTTTAAGGGAAAAATTGGAGAAAGAGCAGAATGGCCAAAGATAAAAAGAACAGGTTAACAGAGAGATGTGGGGTTTTGTAGCAGTTTTGTGCACTGGACATACAGCAAATCCGCTCAGGTATTTAGCTCTCCAGGCACTACTGCTTCTCCATCCCCAGAGAGCACACACCACACAGATATTATTTTGCTCCAAGCCTCTCTCCTGCAGTGAACCAGCTAGGTCTCTCTAAAATAACTTTGATGTGGTTCTGAATTGTATTTATTGGAGCAGTATTCAAATCACCACCAGGCACTCAATATGACTCTACAACCTGAGGTAAATAAATGAGATATGCCACTATTAATTCTCTAATTACACATGCATCTAGCCATTCACTCTGCAAAAGGTCAGCTGTCTTTGTTCATAAATGTTAGTGGAGATATGGCAAATACCATTGCAATGGCAAGGCAGTAGGCCACTAGGATATAGTTCAAAGGTATCACCTCGCACACGCGAGGTTAGCATGAAGGCAAGCACAAAAACAAGCACACAATGTCCATGAAGCAAATCTACTCTCCTGATAAACACTGCCCTGCACCCCAGCCCCAGTTTTTGACAGTGAACACCTCAGTGAGCTTCCCCCAAGTGTAGCTGTACTCTGCTCTACAGCCCAACCATTTGGCAGCAGAATTCAGAATGAAGATACTGTCCTCTTATACTACTGCCCACACTGCTAAACTCCCTTTCAGCTCACTTCCCCTCCCCTTCCACATGAATTTAAGGTTGTCATCCATGCATGCAAAGCTTGGTAATATGTCACTCCAGGCCAGTTCTTTCTCATGTATTGCTGTTCTTTCTCTTCTTTCACATTTCCTTTCTCTAAATTCAGATCTGTGCTTTCTCTCACATAACCTAACAGGCCAAGCAATGTCTCTTTCTTTTGTTCAAGTACCACTAAATCATCCAACACAAGAACCCAGACAAAACCAAAGACGTCTCAAGTCTTCCTTCTCTCATTCTAAAGGGCTCATCTACTGTTTTTTAAGCATTACCTTAAAGGGAGACTTGTTAAATCCCAGACATCAATGGGCACTGACAGCTGCTGTGACTCACATCAGTTACAGAACAGATACTGAGATTTCACCCAGTCCTTGGGAATCTAACAAGAGTGAATCTGGCCAGCATTAATGTCACTCACTCCTGAAAGCTGTCACCTATGGAAACTTACCATATCTTCAGAAATAAAACAAAGCCCTAAAACCTTCAGCAAGGACATCTGTAAGATTTCTCTAGTGCTTCAAATCACTTCTATGTACATGTTCACACTCAATATTTGTGCAAGCTTAGCTGTTGGCATTTTCAAGTAAATATTTCTACCTATTTCTAAGTCACAACTCAGTAGATACAGCTCAGTGGTTGATGGTTTAAAAGTCCATCAAGCACAAAGGCTCCTGGAACTGCTTATTGTGTACAGCAAAGATATGACTGAAAATTGTGTGATTGTGAATGGAAACAAAACCACGCAGCATTCAGCAGAAGGCTAGAAATGCAAAGAAAGCCATTAAGAAAAAGAGGAAAGGAAATTGCTCTCCCAAGACTTCTTGTACTTATTCTGTCTCAATACATATTCTGAAGTCAAGTAAACTATTACATAGGAAGGGAAAGAAAAGAAACTAACTGGGGGAAGGGGGATTTCAACAGATGGAGTCAACCTAAGCAAGTGACAGCACAGTAAAACTGTTATTTATGCTGCAATTCTCATTGATTCATTTTGCTCAGTGCACTAGCTTTGCCACCCAGGGTCTCAGCTCTGCTTTGCCAGAACAGCATCAGAATTCAGCAATCAAAATCATTACCTTCCTCCTGAGCCCCACAGCACATGCCTGGAGCAGCTAATGCCTTACAGCACTCCCCACTCGATTAAATGCTCTTTAATATCCTGGAAGCTGGAAAACACACACTTCCTAGAACACAACTGGGAGCTGCCAGTTCATACACAGCCTAACAGCCCTTCCCAGTTCCTTCCAGAAACCTTCAAGAAACACCATGCAAGTTGCCTATAAGGAAGATTCCCTCATCACATAAATGCCCTATCCTTCTAAAGCAAACCCCTGTGAGTCAGCTCTGAGGAGCACCCCAGCATCTCTACCATCACAAGCTTCTCCCTCTCATTTCTCTAGTTTTGGTGAGGGAAGAGAATCCCTGAAGGTCCCGTGAAAGAACATCAAGACAGTGATATATCGTTCTCATCTCACAACTATGCAGTACAAGCTCAACCAGGTCAAATGCAATCACTTCCAAAACATTTCTTAAAGCCAAATGATGATACTAACTATTGCAGAATCTGGAGACATTTTTCAAACCTTAATTCATTAAACCTTAAAGCTCCTGAAGTCTCAGCTTCACCTTAGCAGTTGACTACTCTAAACAAAGAGGCTGTGATATTTTTGAACATGAGGTCAGGTGTGTGCTCTACCAGAATTCATAATTATCCATCACTGTTTGTATCTCCAGCTCCAAGATTAGAACTATTTTAATCAAAACTAAAAGTTTCCACATGCAAATATACAACAGATTGATAGGTTATGGACAGAAACCACCAAGAGACCCTGCATTTACTTATCGGACAACCAATAGCTGATTTGCCTATTAAGTCTGGGCACAGAAATCCCCTCCCAGATCCTTGCTCTGCCCAAATTAAATCAGGGTCTTCCCCTTCAGTGCCCACATCCTTACAGCTCTTACAGAGAACTTTGCTTGTCTACAGTGTGCTCTCTCCCAGTTTCCACTACCGAAAGCAAAGCAGGGACACAGCCCTGAATTTCTCAGACCCCACTGAGTGGGAACCATTGTCTATTTTGGGATGGGTATGGCTACTCTCATTTTTCATGAGCAGTTTGAAAGGTTCCTGAGTGTTTCTAAATGAGGGAAATACAGATTTTTGTATTTGAGAAAGTCTTCATGCAATCAAAACGCAATTTCCTGTTCAATTTTAGGGAGGTATTTCTAAAAACAATTATCACAGAAGAAAGGAAAAGGTAAGCCTTAGCAAAAAACCTCCTTGGGGGTACATGCACTTATTGCATGCAGGGAAAGGGGCATTCAGAAGAGAGCCTAAGAAAACAAGACACCCCTAAGACAAGTTTCATGAATGCTGGCAGAACTGGAGAGCTGCACACCAGCACTCTCACAGGGTCTCTGGGGCGTGCTATGAGATAGTTTCTATAGTTTCCACTTAGTTTCTATATCATAACGCTGACATAGCAAGCACTGCTGCAAAAAAAATATTGCTCATTTCCCAAAGGACTGAGAGATAAATACCTCTGCCTGCTTTGCTCATTTAACCCTGTGAGCCACAGGTGAAAAGACAGCAAGTACTTGGGACTTGGAATGTGCACGTGAAGCCTCTTTGTGGCTCTGCAACATGCTTACCAAGGCAATTTCTAATCGAGGGTGTTTCAGCTTCTGTATCAGAAAGAAAATTCTCTTGCCTTTTGAGAAAGGAGTAAGGCTTGGCTGCAGAAACATGACTGAAGTCTGGATGCTTACTCAAGTGACTAAGCACATATTTTTCGTGACCCAAATTCTGGCTACACCACAATAGTACCAAAAAAAAGGGCAACATTCTAAAGCATACAGCTTCAGATAGCAATTAGGCAAATATTTAGGGAAGCTAAACTAAACAACAGCCAGCCCAAGAATGTGTATCATATGCGGTGAGCAAGAGAGCCTGCCATCCTCCTCTAGAGAGGAAACTGCAACTATCAACATTTAGCCACAACACATGATCCCACCTCTTGTCCTGCCCAAAAAAGGTCTGACTGCAACTTTTAAAGCTGCACAGCCTCCATGCCTTTGGAAGCTTGTCAAAAAATGCTACCCCCTTTTGAGCTCTGTTCCTCTCAACAACCTTGCAGGCCTTGGCCACGAATGCCCTGCTGTTCTGCAATACATGCAATAGCTTTGTTCTCTTGTAGATACAGCCACCAAGTTGTCTTACATACCTTGCAAAAGGTCCAAAAACCAACAAATTTCTGGCAGGAGCCAAAGAGAGAAAGGAGTTAAGTCCCAGGATCCAGCAGTGCTCTCTGGCACTACAAAGGTGAACTTTAAAGGTTCCATTCTGCAATGACACTATCAAATTTACAGATCTATTGATTATAAATACTCTGTAGTGTTGCAGATTCTTGCAACACTTCTCAATCCAGATTTCATCTAGGTCACATTTAATAATATATTTCCTTTGATGATGCAAACATTTGTTGTTGCCTGCCCCAAAATTCAGGAGACCCAGTCGATAGTCTCACTCCTCGTCCTATCTTTGCTGGTCTCCATGCTGTTAGCCTGTAAATACTGTTGCCATAGATTTCCTTATTATCAATAATATATTGTGTTCAGTGGGTGTTTATTATTTATTGTGCCTTTAGCTCAGACATCCTGTCTCCAAGTATTTATAATTTGGGTAAAATTAGCACAGAGGCTCACACTGTGGTAGTCCTACCAATTTAACACATGAAAGAAAGCAGACATCACATGCACAATGCCGTGTCTTCCCTCCCTCTGTCCTGCCCCTGTGGAGCCTCCTGCAATACCCTATATATGGACTCTCTTCACTGCTCAGAACACACAGGATGGCAGGTCTAAAAACTCCAAGTGATGTTTGGATTTTGCAGGTACATTAATATTCTTTTACATAGCTGAGCTGTCAAAGCCATGCCACTAGAATTAAAAGGGAAAAAAGCCTCTATAGCTTATTTCCCACCAGGATCATGTGCAGCCTTCGCTGTGTTGCACACACCTACAAGTGTCTGTAGAAGAAACAACCTGAAGTTCTGATCCAGCCAAGGCAAATGAGGTAACTTCAGGAAAACAAAGTGAAGAGAAAGAAATGAAAGCTGAATCCTCCTCTTTGCATAATCCTATCTAAACACAATTAGCAGTAAAGGTCTAGGTTGCAGTTTTCACTAAAAAGGCTTCAGTGAAAGAGAGGAAGAATAGTGACACAGTATTGGAAGTGATTGATAGTAAAGTAAAAATAAACCAGCAGCTGAATTTCTGAGAAGTGTTTCTTGAAAGCTGTTGCATGATGTGGTATTTATATGTTTTGTGGACTACAAGTTTTCTGCTGCTCATGGCCCTGAAAAGTCACTGCAAGATTACACCACGGATTTTTCTGACCAAATAATTTACATACACATTACCTGTATGAACTGCTACAGCATGGTTAAGAGGCTATGCTCTTTCCATTAAGAGACTGGACTCAGGAATCTCAGATCCTTTACTGGGTCACAGACCTCTTCTGGGACAAAAATCTGTATCTGGATGTCTCTTTCCTCATATTTTACTACAATGGGGTGCTTTTGGCACAGAATGAGTATCTCTGACACAGAGATGACATAGCCTGTAATAAATCCTGATCATATAAATTCTGTGTATACAGCACAACTTAGCAATGTCATCATTCTGTTTTTTCTACAAATTGTTCTCTCTGAACCATTTAATACCCCTCAATAAATACATAATAAAATGCTGCAGATGAGAAAAGAACCATTATTCTATCTTGTTCCTGCTATCAACAGGCCTTGTGATAATTAACAAAAACAAAACACAGATTTCATAATATGAATAAAATTTGGTCTTTTAAACACTCTAACATTACTGAATTCCAGGATTAAGGTGACTGAGTAACACAAATATTGCTCCCTTTGTATGTATGTACTAAACTCCTCATCTAAACTCAGCCTTGACTCTCTGCTCCCCATCCATCATCTTATTGCTCCTGTCTATGCATCCTGGCTGCTCCTTCAGCAACACCTCCTCAGCAGATCTCTTTCTTCACCTTGAGGCCCCAGTTTCTTTGTTCCTCATTCTCTCCACCAGCACTCAGCAGATATGTGTTCCACTGTGCTTCTGGGGACAGTGGAAGAGTCAAAGGCCAGACTGGAGACTGCTTCTCTTAGTGCCTACGTCCAGAGCCAGAATAGATTCAGGAGCACAGGGATTCAAACTCTGGAAAATACCTGCTCTGCTGTAGTCCGTTGCATGCCCAGCACAAATGCACCTCTGGGAAAGTCAGCTGTTAAGAATGAACACTTCTCTACTGGCCTTCAAAGAGTTGATAGAACAACACACTCCTAGAAGAAATTCACCCCTCAATAAATTTCAAATCCAAGTAAGAGGCAAATCACTAGAAACTTAAGTTTGTATTTCATGTAGGCAAAACAATTTTTTCCTCTAGTCTTATTACTGGAAATGTTTGAAAAATTTCTGCCAAAACAACTACTGCAAAACTATTTCTGTTCAGCACAGGAGATATAATCCTTCAAGTCTGTCAGAATATTAAGATGATACAGGCCATGTAGTCAAGGCAATCCCACCAGGAAGCTAAGCTGTGAGCCCTGCCTACAGGCAAGTGCCTTTCTATGTCTTTCCAGAGGCACAGTAGAGGTCCCTGGTAAAAGCACTCAGAGCATTGACCTCACAATGTCATCATTTTTCCTGACATCTATTTTTTTCTTTTTACACTAGATCTACCACATTAGTCACAGTTCTGATATCTTCACCAAGATAAACTGCTCTTCTAACTTAACAGATAATTTTGCCTCAGCAAGGACAATGACTTTGGCATTTATTTTTGTTTCTTTCCACAATTAACTCTGATACACCAGAAAAGCAATCTGCATTTTATCTGAGAGGCCTCTTCCTGATGCTGTCTTCAACCCATATCTATCTATCTATCTATCTATATATTCAGCTTCCATCATTGCTCACTGGTGCAAACACCCATTATCCAGTATATTTGCTCTAGGAACAACTCAGATAGCTGATGTTTCCCTGTCTGTCTTGGTAGACAGTACCTGTCACTGGATGCTGAGATTTGCAGGATGCAGATTGGAGTTCCATCCACACATTAAGTAGTTCCAACATCAGCACTACTGTAGCGAATCAGATCAGCTTTGATGCACCAAATATAACGGAGGGTCTCCAAGTGCAGCTGCCTAGAAGGTTCTTTAACTTTAATGCTGCTGTGCTGTTATTAATTAATCCCCAGAAGGAACAGACTTGTAGTTGAGGATCAGTCTGCATCATTCTCAATATTTTACCTCTGCTTCTCTCTCCCGTCTTCTGAAGAGCTACCTCTTCCATCTTCTTTTGATGTTGTAATCATATTGATTACTCTGTTATCATTCTGTACCTTTTACTTCTGCTTGAAAATCATTTCTAAAAAGAGAGGAATCAACAACTTAAACCAAACCTCAGCATCTCCTACTGTAACTTCTTCATTTGCTTTGTTCAAATTCAGCCTCATTTTTCTGGGAGGACAGGGTGGAGTAAAGAACCAGAGACTTGAATAAACACTTTCTAACTTCATTAATGCCTGCTCAATCCAATACTCAAACCCAAGCATTACCTTTATTTTACTTGTATATTACACAAAACTGTGCCACTACATTGCTTTGGAAAAAAAGACATCGTTTTCTACCAATCTTGTTTTGGTTCATTTTTACTAAAATCATGAAATCAATAACTCTTAGACTCATTTATCCAATTGCTCTCCTCTTTCAGCAATGGTCATTATCTCCATGCCTTTCAATCCCAGTATACTCATTAGTTGTTTTTATTTTCCTCAGTTCTCCAGGGCAATGCTAGATCATTTGCATGCCTTATTTCTTCCTTGTGCAAACTCTATGGATAAGTAATTTCCTGCCTCCTGTTCTCCCATTTCAAAGAAACAATAAAATGGGTGAAGTTAGAAGATATTTATTTCATGCTTCCTTACTTTGGGGCAATTAACAACAAATTACATTTTAAGAATAGGAGAGAATTTTAAATAAACATAGTCAAGCTAAAGAAGTCAGAATATTAGGCCAATTCTGTGCTGTGCTTTCTATAATGCTTATGTCTCTTGCTCCAGCAGAGACCCCAATTCAACAGCAGCAGCGAGAAAGGGAAGCAGTGTTTAGAAGCAGCTCTTGGAGCTGCCAAGCCTCCTGGAAGCCGGTGCTAACAGTTAGCTCATGTTTTCAATCAGCTAGCTACAGACACTATATAAATTGTTACTGCTAGCACAGAATGAGATGCTGTAGCTTCAGGTTACAGAAGACTCCAGTCTTCAATACCTGTACTCAACTTCTGGTTACAGCCTCCACCCCAAGAGCTTGAGCTGGGCAGGTCTGCAAGGTCATCATCCCACATTATTCAGGTGATGAACTTGCCTGCTCCCACCCTTTTACCTGGGTCACCCCACCAGAGAAAACATTTGGGGGCTGGTAGGGGAGATGCCACCCTAGAAGGTTTATCTGACTATGTATTAAGGAAAACTCAGATTAGTGGGGAGCACATGCATTGGAAGAAGAGATAAACACGCTCCAGAATACTCCTTTGTTCTTGTGTAATCAAAGCCTGTCCTTCCCAAGCAGTTGTTCTGGGGCAGTGATTGTGCTGTTTACCCCAGAACAGCTCTGTAGGTAGGCTGCCACGCTGTGCAGCCCAACACACACACTCACAATGCAGCCTAGGGAGAAATGGGTACAGAGGACACTTCCCCAGTGCACCATAAGCCTTTTAAAACTGCATGTAAAGGTAACAATCATTGGGTGAATTTTGGTATATTCTGCTGAGTAAAATCCTCATTTATCCAAATTTTTTGTCCTCACACATTTGGCACATCTTAAGATGTAAATGATAATCCTGTCTGCATATACAGGAAAATGCAAATGTTGCAATTGGAACAGAGACCTCATGGGCATGGTGTTAAATCACAGGAGCCTGGGTTACCGTACCAGAAGCACAAATGCAGTACAGTTCTGCTGAACTGCAGAAGCAGCATGCCATCTGTTCAGGGTCTACTTTTTCCTGTAGCCTTGATTTAGACTATCACAGGTCCCAGGATACACAAACACGGATACCGTTATCACAGAATATGTATGGGAAGTCTGAGTGCTCCCTGAAAATGGCAATGCTTACTAACTTCTATTTTCAGAGTCACTGAGAAAACAAGAAAGGCCAAAACTGAATTCCTAATTCAAGCCAAACTCCAACAGACTTTTCAGGAAAAAAAAAGCAAAAAGGAATCTAACATTTTTGGCTTAGTTATTCATCCTACAAGTTTGATTTTGTTATCTATTTATGGTTACTAACAAGCCTCTAGTGGGCTACAGTTCTCAGTAATTAATGTTTATTTGTTCCCTTTTTTCTAAATTATATAAATTTTGGCTCTCCTGTTCTCACACAAAGACATACACAAACATACAAGAAGGGCAAAAGAGATGTATTTTATTTTGAGCTAACAAGTGCTATGATTTCAGAAAACAGGAGCTATGTAAATAATATCCTAGAGCTTACATCTCTATGTAACTACTAAAAAAAAATGGGAATCATTAAAAACTACTTAGGGAGTAGTGAAAGAAAAAAGAAAAGAAAAAGCAGAGCAGTGCAATAATACACTTCTACCTGGCCTCAAAAAATTCAAATGCAAATACTCATTTTCTTTTTAAAGCAATTTTCCTTTTTTCTTCTTCAATGTATACCTTATTAAATGAAAAAATAGATACTGAAAACTCAAAATTTAGTAGTTTGGAAAAAGATGAACAGCAAATTTAACCATACTTCTGAAGGACAGTTTCCATTTATTGAATGCTAAATGGATCTGAGAGAACAAAAAGGGAAAGATTGTAAAGAGCTATTTCCCCTCATATAATTTTTAATAATAAAATGGAAGTTTTGAGGTGGAAGGAAAAAATTGACATTTACTGACATTTAGCAGTTAAAATGTAATCCTTCCAGAGAATGAATAGCAGAAAAAGGTGGGGGTGGAAAAGAAGGGAATCAATTTCTGCCCTGATTACACAGAAGAAAAAAGTTAAAAAGCGTGGAATAAACTGAATGAAAGCACAAACCCAAGAGTAGTTGCAGATGAAGTTCTCCCAAGCATGGAGGAGGCTGTCAGAGGCCCCAGGAATACTGATTTCCCTAGAAATATCCCCTACAAAACAAGCACTCAGCTACAAATCATTAATGGTAATCAGTCATACTGCACTGGAAAAGAGATTGTTGCTCCTGATGTCTCAGTGGCAGTAATTAGTGATCAATACAAACTACCACACAGCTCAGAATCTGCATAGGATTCTGTTTATTTGTTTAGAAAAATACATTATAAATTTAATTAACTCATTTAAAAAAAAAAAACAAATAGAAAAGAAGAAAATCTCCATGAGTTTTGTAGCAGGGACACTAACCACTCTATGAAGATACAAGCTGAAATGCAAAACATCAGCCAAGATTTCTGTATGATCATGCAATGAATGTGCATAGGACTCTCAGATTGACTACAGTCCAAAGGTATAAGGTATTTCAATGAATAACTTGCAGATTTGGATTAAATGTGGTATGAAAGTCTAAATTATCTTTATTAAAGCCAATTTATTTTTAATTAAAGTTTAAGTATTATTTGAAGGCTTGACCAGGCAGCTTAAGGCAACTCAATGTAGCCTGATTTCTCAGTAGGTTCACCACATTAGAAAAGTCATTCCTCCTTTGAACCATTCCAAGGTAAGTAGTTGAAATTGAGGGAGCTCTACTCTGGTGAACTCTTATAAAACCCCTGATGTTCTAGGGAGTTTGGAAAGGCATCGTCCTTCAGAGAAGGTGAGGAACCTCTGTGTAACAAGAAGCAATCATGAAACAGGTCCTTGATTCATATTAGTAATATATTAACACATAGCCTTTGCAGAAAGGCTGACACTGACTCTACCCAGGCTCCAAGCTCAAATCATTCTCCTTCTCTAAAACCACCCTCCTGTGGAACATGTTCCTTTGCTGGTAGGATACAAGTGAACTCCTGCTTTAGTTTTTAAAATTAACAGTCCTACACAGTTATTAGCTCATGTTGTCAAAAATCAAGACTGTCACAGGTACCAAGAATCAGTCTGGAGTATTGTGATTTAACAAAAAATTATTGTTTCTTTGTTGGATGTTTTATTGAACCAACTCTTGTGAGAACTTTCTCCATATTTCCCTTAAGAGACTTGTCTTTTGTGCACAAACACACAAGACTGCAGTTATTTACCCTCCCTTACACCTCCTCAACAGTGATTCAGACAGCAGTGAGGTGGGAAAGCCTCAGAATTAATTGCTCTTGTATCAAGTCTTTTATCAATAATGTATATTGCTGTTTTCTCCTCCTCCCTACTGCAGTAAGAGGTTAGTTTTGTAGATCCTGAGTGTGATGTCCCATTTTTCAACAGTAACAGGCACACGGGCCCAGCCCAAGCCAAGGCTGTCACACTCACCTGCCAAAACAGAGGCGTGCCTGGCAATCAGGGTTTATGAAATGCAACTGGAATTGAAAGTGACTCTCACACTCCCTCCGCCTTCAGAAGGCCTTTAATCACAGCATCTCAGCAACAGGAAAAAGCTATTACAGACCTGGGAGACTGAAGGAAAATTCCACTTGATACCAATCCACCAGAACTGAGACTGTTCTAAATTCATTGACCTTTCCTTACCCACCACTCTCACTTTGTCAGTCTGCTTCCCAGCACTCTGGGGCTGGAAATCCTGTGAGATACTACTTTGTAGGTTTCCAAACAAAAGAAAAACAACTGAAAAAAACACCCAACTAAACGTGCTAAACCTGGCAAAACACTTAATTCCTGTAGACAAAACAGCAATCCAGAGATGTTGTCCTTTGTAAGAGTGACTTGCGTACCAGGAACTCCAATCCAGAGCTAGCTGCTTGTTAAGAAAGAGAACAGACATAAACAGCAAGAATTCAATTAGCTACCAAAAGCTGGTTGCAATTCTATTCTGAGTGGCAGATCCAAGCTCAGTCTTTCAAAGTTGCTAATAGGCATCCAAAAACTGAATTAAAACCCTTTCTGCATTTGGGTGTATGATTTCATCATCTATTTGAGCCAGTTTAAAGCATTAACTTTCCATTTCTCTAAAGCTTCAGCTTCTGGTTTTAAGTGTCTTCAGCAGTTGCTTTTTACCATAATTTCTATTAGAAGAGCAAATAAGCAGCAGAAAGTGCCTGAAAAGTTTCAGCATTAAACTGTTTGTGTTTCCACAGCCCAAGTCTGATAAAACTGCTTTCCTGCCCTGCCCTTCAGTGGTGGAGGGTGGTGGACAGAGGGGATTTAAATATGAATAATCCTTGTGAAAAATCTATTTCACACTTCATGCTTACACCCCAGTTTAGACAAGAACAACTTGCTCAGGAAGACACACCCTGACATGAAACTATTATGCAAGTGATAGGCATTACCCAGAGCTACAGCCACTTGCAAAGCTCCACCTCCCTGCACCTTGGGCAGGAGGGTATTTGGCACCTGCAGCAGCAACACAAGTAGCACGAGACAACCAGTAAGATGCCTTCTGAAGTTCAAATTTTCATTAGCTACCCTGACAGTTTTGTAATTATAAGTTAAACAACAGGATCAAGAAACCACAACCAAATTTGTACAGTACATTGACACTACAGGGGTTTTCTTGACATTTGCAACACTCAAGAAGTACTTTGTCCTCTCAAGACCTTCCAACAGCATCCCTACCACCCAGCTCCTGAGGCAATGAAATTTCACAGGTTAACTATGTATCAGAAAACACTTCAAAACAATGCAATTTTCCAAGGTCAATAGGAGTGAGGGTTAGTTCCCTCCCTAAGGGGATAGGTGCCTCAGAAAACCCACCTGAGCAGGTTGCATTGGAGCAGGATTCACGGTAAGAGGCAAGATAGAAGGACTGATCATTTTCAAGTTATCATTCCCAAGCAGCCATTGAAGCTGGGTCAGAAAGAATAGTGTTCTACTACCTTTCTCATAAACCTACTGCCACAGGCTTTGCATGTATGCAAGTTCTATTTTGTTCACAGAAACACTCTTCAAAGAGCAGACAACAGAGCGGGGCCCTGCAGAACAGAGGGCTTGAAAGAAGAGGAAGCTTCTAAGCATCGAGGAACCATCAAGCCCCGTCACCCTCTTAAGTGTCAAATTTTGACTGTAAATTGATTGGAAAGGGAAGAGTAGAAGGAAATGAAAGGCTTTTACTCTTCATAAAGACAATGACGACGTTGTACTGTAGCGTGGCTGCAGCAAGGGCCTCTACGGTGGTGAGGCAGCTGAGCCAGAAAATGCGGCCCCCTCCCCTCCCTACCTTCGAGCACTGACATCTTTGGTGTTAACAACGCGGTTGCTGTGGAAACCAGACTGCTTTTGACAAAGCCACATTGACTAAAAGCAACATGTGGGAAAATGGAATAAAGCCCTGAAAGAAATTAATCCTTTACAAGACAAATAAATACATTTTAGGTTAAAAATGAAGCAAGTAAAGGATAGTATTTCTCATCATTAGAACTCCAGGCGAGGAGAACAGTGGCAGCTAGAGCAGTACCAAACCCCAGGCCTTGTGGCACTGCAAATGGGATTTTAAGAGCTCTTCATCCCCAAAATATACGGTAGATTTGATGCCAGGAGTCCCACGCAGAACACAGGTGTGGAAGGTGGCTGCTCCCTACCCAGTTTTTAACTGCTCTCCTTTGAAAACAAAAATAAACCCCAAATCCACCTCACAGTATAACAGAAACCAACTGCAGTTACAAATCACTACTCCAATGCTTTCCTAAGGCTTACAGCTGATTCACACCTAGGCAAACCACTCGCCCCAGCCAAAATTTCACCACACAAGAAAGTTCAGTGGATGAAGAGCATGAGTCACTCTACACCCTGCCGTTTCCAAACAGTTCATATATTTCAGAAGTGCTGTCCAAAAAAACCAAACAAAAAAATAAAGTTTTTCTGAGCTCTCCCTTTGCAGAGAGCTTAATAAATCTGTTGTCAGCCCTAGCTGACTCAGATCCCAGAAGCTGCCTTAGGGTCTGTCACTTGGAACACCAGTAGACTTAAGAGAGTATTCAAGAAAAAAAAAATAATCCTGGGAAAAAGCCCATGGTTAAGAGCCAGCGTTTGAACTGGCAAGACTTAAGATCTGTGAACAGTGCAACTTCAATAAGATTGGCTCCTTAGCCAGAACATCTGAAATTACTCATAAAGATGCACGTTCAGGGTGGTTTGTTTTGGGTTATTTTAAGCAAGTTCAGCAAGCAAACTTTTCTGGAGGATAAATTAATTCTACACATTTAATATTTGCTTTTTCTCTTAGAACAGGCCATGAAAGCTTCAGTGCAGAATGCCATACACTACAAAGATGCAGGAAGTAGAAGGCCACGCGTGATTTACATGCTGAGCAAGAATCTCTCTCCCCCTTTGCTGCTGGGTTTTAAAATGCTGGCGTGTTCTAGCTTAATCTCATTTACAAAGCTTTGAATCATCCTAAGTACTTAGGAAGTCTGTGTAAAATGCCACAATCCATGCAGTTTATACACTCTAATCCAGACAGACCACACCACCAGCTTTCACTGGGGATGATGGCAAGCAGTTCTCACGGGTTTCCAATTAAGTAAACAGGTCACCTATTCTCCACTTCCAACACTGGCCACAGCTCTGCCACTTTCCTTCTCATGTGCCACATCTTCTTACAAGGTAAGAAAGACAACAAATACAGTTCGGAAAACTCCACTCTGAACCCAGAGAAACAAGGACAGCTGTGCAGAGCACTATACTCTTTCTATTGGAATATTACACATAATCCTAAAGTCTGGCATTCCAAAGGCATATTTAACATAGAAGAATTTTGTAACAAAGGAAACACATGTACATCAGATGGGAAATGGGAACTTTTTCAGGGCCAAGCAACTAGTGACTGCAAAAACATTTAGGGATGCAAAATGCTGCATATGATTATGTAAATAGATCAATGAAAGTATCTGGTTTTAAGGAAAAACAATAATCACCCTATACAGTTAAGAAATTAACACAAAAAATCTTCATAAGCAAGAGATTCGTCTATTAACTTTCTCAAATTCGCACTGGCTTTTGCTCCCAATGACAGTGACATCTTCCTTCTCTATGCGTCCCATGAATTCATCACAGCATGAGGATAATCTCTCCTTTCTGTTGAGACTTAACTGGCAGCAAGCTACCACTGGAAGTCATTTATTCTCAGACCAGGCTCCTCTTACAGAGTGCTACCACAGAGAGAGAAAAATACACTAAGGAGAAAAAGATGTGTGTGAGCTGTGACATTCACGTGTGGCCCCCATTCTTACAAAAGAAGTTATCAGGTTTTTCCAGTCCAGGCATCTCTCTAGATGATATTACCATCAGTAAATGATGCTAAAGTATACCTGTCTTGTAAATAAACTTTAAAATTCTTGCTTATTGTTCCCTTGCACTAAAGCTGATTTGCAAAATCCAGTTATCTGTAATGAGACTCCCAGCTAGCATGAATCAGCATGGTTTCATTTGAGTTAAATGGAACAGGAGGATTTAGACTCTAAAGGGAGAAGAGAGAGACAAAGAGAACAGTCTTCCAGTCCAAAGAGGGTGTCAAACCATCAGTCATGTCTGACAGATACACACATGCTCTCCCTTTAAGCACATTCCTCACACCTGCAATAAGACAAGTATCTACAATACCCTCTCAGATCTTTGAACCTGAGTGAAGGCAGCGGAACACACCTTGATCGTCCCAACTTTTGCGGCTATGTGAGTGACAGTACAACTTGTGCCAGCTTGCTAACAGACTGGAAGAGAACACAGAAGGTGAAAAGTAGCACCAACATAGCTTTGTTTTTTTGAGGTGACTTAATGGTTGATAGCATTTGCCTAAAGGTTTGCACCTTTTAAACTTAATGAACTGCCATTAAACCTAGTAAGAATTCACTAGACAGTTTTATTATTTCAGACCAAGCCCATCTCTTCTTGGTTTGTTTTCTTTTGTTTTGCTTTGGTTTTTTTTTTAGTTATTTGCTGTACTTCAAAACAGGAGAAGACCAGTAAAAAATGGCAGATCTTGACAGTAAACTGATAAAGTCCACCTTTTAAAAAATTAACTAGCCCAACTTGCACTCTGGAAGGTGCCATTCTGGCCTAGATATGTACAAAGTGCTCAAAGCCTCAGGTCTCAAATGACTCACTGGTTTAAAAACAATTCTTGTAACAGTAGAAATGACCCACTTTTTCATCCACTGAATCTTATTTTGGGTATTTTATGCATATTTATGTAATCCTTACCAAGACTGGCACTGAAGAATAAAACTCAAGGACCAGCCTCATGCTATCCACATTTTAGGTACTCCTCCATACACTGGGGGCTGCCATTTAACTACAACTCTTCTGAACTCATATTCATTTCCTCCTGGAGTTTATTACTCATGCTTGGCTTTGTGAGATAAACCAGCATAAACAAGCTGCAGAAAACATGGTAGGTAAGAGGGAACTACAGAATACTTCATTAGAAAGTGCTAATTTCCTCCCAAAACATACAATCAGTCCAGTAAAGCAAGAGCTCCTTCACTCTGCACAAACCCAAACAACAATTACACTTGGTTCCCCTGAATTCCCACCACAGTCCTAACTTAGTGCAATATTATTCCTCCTTATTCTAAAAATGTTGAAATGTTTCATTGCTAATCTGGCATAATTTTCTTCTAAAAATGTAATCTATAGCCTCTAAGAAGATTGTTAACATTTCCTATTCTACAGTCAGTCATCAGCCTAAAATAACCCTCACTGTCACTGTATGCACTGCCTTCTTCACCGCTGCTTTTTTTTCCTTGATCGTCACCTTATTTCAGGCAATAAACAGGGTATTTAAAAAGCACCAGATATTCAAATAACCTTGGGCTGTACAGTCTCCTGTTCATGAGCAATCATGACCTGACTTCAAGGTATACTAACTGAAAACACACTATTCAGCAATTAGCTTACATGATATGGTATTACTTAACATAACCAGAAACACGGAGTGAGAGGCAAAAAGGTAGCTCAAGACTAAATGAAGTTAAGAATGATTATCTTTCTCTAGACCGACTCCACCTTGGAAAGCAGAACAACATTCTCTGTACCTGTGATTTCCAAGAACCACTTTGGGATTTTTTTTTTTAACATTACCTGTTTTCATTCCTTCTGAGCATGAAGTTATGCTAATATTCTTACGGATAACAGTAGAGCCTCCTACTCTATGATTATCATTTAGATCATTCACCAAAGGTTCCTTAAATCTCAAAGGCAAGGAGCCTGCTCATTTTTGTGCTTCCTTTTTGCTTTAACTTCCGGATTTCACCTGTTTGTTTTCAAATCAGCAAGTCACATACACTGGATTGTTGGCACTCAGCAGCACAGGACATTTTCCATGAGGCAGGTCATGGCGTAACTCACTATTTATTCTAGAGGATAAGACCTCTGTGTAGACGTGGCACACAGGAACATGGTTTAGTGGAGGACTTGGCAGTGCTGGTTAACAGTTGGACTCAATCTTAAAGGTCTTTTCCACCCTAAGTGATTCCATGAACTAGAAGGTCCATTCATAGACTTAAGCTAGAAGTCTCAGGTGACTGGAAGGCAGCCACAGTCTACATCACATATGCACAGTGCTTAGGGAAGAGGCACTTTACAACTGCTACGCTGTTACTCAGGAGAGTTTTCATACCAAAAGTACCTATACACTCATAACCAATGTACTTTGTTTTCCTGAAGTTCCATGGGTCTTTGTTTTGCTGCTATGCCTTTCTCCTCCTCCTGGAAAGGAGTAACATCTGCTTACTGAAGGTGAATAGTATGGCAACAACATGCAACACTCACTGTTTGTGAACCCCTGAAACATCCACCAAAGTGCTGAAGCTGCAGATGCAGAGAAGCCCAAATACCCCAGCCGTATGCTCTCCAGATCTTTTTTGGGTTTTTTTCTGATTCCAACTCTGTTTCAGCCCTTTCCACCATCTTTCACAAAAATAAAGGAGGTTATCAAATGCATTGAAATATTTTGACATCACCTGGCAAGAATTTGGGGCCAAAAAAAAAAAAAGAAATGAGGAGGAAAAGAAAAAACAAGGAACTGTAGATTGGGAGGGTTTAATGGGAGGCAAATCCCAGGAATGCCCATTTATCCTCATAGGCAGTCAGCTATTTTGGTCTCCTCCTCTCCCTAAAACCAGGGAGGAATATGAAAAACAGCAGAGAACACTCCTGCTGTTAACAGCATTAAAGGAGCAGAGGTTAAACTTTAGCCCCAAAAGGTAAAGCGAGGAGAAGGGGGCAGGCTGGCAAAGAAGAGATAAAAATAGAAGAGTGACTAGACTTCACTTGACCACTATTTCTGGATCAACTATGGAAAGAGATTCAAGAAGGTTTTCTATTTGTAAGGGAGAGCCCAAAACACAGGTGCTTTCAAGAAGGCCACAGTCCTGCAGAACAGTTCTGTTTGTGCTCCTACTTTTCTTAAATCGCTGTGCTCTCACTGTTTGGAAATAGTGCTGTTCAGCCAAAATGTCATCACGGGTCTAAGTGAGTAACCAGATGAGATTTTCTGGAGCAGGACAGCAATGTGTGTGGCATTTCAAGCTAACAGAAACAGAGCTGACAGCACACTGTAAAAGTGTGTAGCAAACCACAATGCCAAGCAGAGTAAACTAAGCCACAGAATACTTTCGGAAAATAACCAAAGCCCTGCAGTATCTCTGAGAGGATGCTTGGTGTTTTCCCACTCTAAAACAATTACTGACGTTCTAACTAGTTCCAGTTATGGACAAAGTCTAAAGAGAAGACAACAGGGACCTCCCAATTACAGTATGTAATGCTTGACTGACACATGGCTCTGGGGATGAATGTTTCTGCCTGTTTGAGCCCTTTCCTCTCCAGTACCTCAGTTAAAATTCCTTCCATTGAGTAATTTCTATCCAGATCCTGGCTGTGCTGGCTTTGTTCCCATATAAAAGAAAACCTGCAGGCAGAAAGAAGTGCCATCTGCCAAGTCAGAAGATGCTTTAATGGGCAAGTTTGGTGTGAAGGGGAACAGACTATTAAGCTTTATCTTCAGCAGCAGGAGTGATGTTTTTCCCTTGCCACGAGTAGGTTACAGCAAGCAGGCTCACACATGAAATATTTGTCCACAGATTTACACAGATTTCAATGGATACTGCACAAACAACCTCCAGAAAAAAAAAAAATCCATCCAGCACCCTTTTTTCCTGTTCAACTTGCAATTCAGTCTTGACATTTCTCTTTACCTGTCAGACCAGTTGGGTTTTTTCTGTGACAGCTTCATCAGCCTCCACTTTCTATTCCTGTAAGTGAATAACTCCACCATCACACCTAGGAAATATGAGCAGTGGCAAGGCAGAAACACCAAGGCCTTATTGTCCCTACACAGAGAATTCAGCACTGAAGCTGTATCTGAATGCTTTTTCCCCAAGTTTCCTGTCTCTTTTCCATAACTGCTTTGCCTGGATGGTTTATTCTGAAGTTGCATTTGAAGTAGGTTTGGGACTTGCGTGGCCCAGTTCAGGTTTCACAAGAAACAACAAAAAAACTTCCTCTGAATATTTTTATCCTTGCAAATAACTGCAGGGCTAGGAAAAGATCTTCCTATTCTTGCCAATTAACCAAGCACAGGTTTTTTATCCTTCCTTGTTGGGTAATCTTCTCATTAGACCATCTTTGGAGAGAATAGCGGATTCTCTCTGGGCTGCTGGCAGTTTTACTTAATTGCATATTTAACTTTTTATTCAGCACTTAAACTCATAATGATGAGAAATACACACACAAAAGCAGCAAAGTATTATCTGCCACTAAAACTCCCTAGAGAACTCATAAATATCTTAATATTTCCATCCCTTTCAGAAGAAAAGTGCACGCATTCCACAGCTGGGGAGGATGACAAACACATATATAACGTCATTTTGGGGATCTGGGAGCCATTTCTGACAACATTTCAGTTTGGGAAGGGGGTGATGCTTTGGTCCTTCATGTATTTTAAAAGTTCTGAAAAAAAATCAGCCAACTCAATCAGTGCTAAACAAAAACAGAGGACATTCTATCACGGCACAGCAACTTCACTTCTTCTCCCCAGCTCTGAGCGCTAATTTAAGAGGTATCTTACAGATGTTAGTATCCACAGGACTGTACTTCCTATCTGATTCCAGAGCTACAGAATTTGCCCTGGGACACACTTGTGGCCCCTTAATTGTGCTCTGAAATGACAACTTCATTTTAAAATGCTTCCAGTCTTTATGACTGCAAAACCTTTGAAGTATGAATGGCTTATAATCAGCAACAAAGCTGCTGAACTCTTTAGAAATAGCAGAACAGTTTAAGTATTAACTAACATCCTTCATCACAGTATGCCAAGTATAGAAATTAAAGTTGATAGTACTTCAGGAGGATCTGATTAATGGATTACCTCAGAGTGTAAAAACCTGACATTACCCTATGCTGGTGCAAAACCCCAGTACTTCCAGTCTGTTTGCCAAAACCTCCAGTTTCACCAGGATAAATTTTTGTAAGTCAGCTATGTGAAGCTAATACAAAAACCAGTGTGATAAAGAAAATGACAGTGTTAGACCCAGGTAAAACAATCAGCACATTATTGTTATCATAAGCTTTTCTAGTTCCTCTGTTAAAAATCTTTTCAACGCACAAAGCTACCAGATATTTCCAGCCTGCTCTATCAAAGCACAGAGGCTTTGCTGGGGATAGCAGTTCTAGCTTGGTAAAGGTTAGGCCATATCCAGGCCTTGGGAGACCTTCCAGCTGACCACTAGCAGATTTGTCCTTCTGTCAGCAAACATGGAGATTTAAGAACAGGAAAGGGTACCTGAAAGCCTCCTGGACATCCCAACTAATTAGATTAACACTGGCAAGGACCTGGTAATATTCTTAAGTAATTCTCATGACAATTACTTCAGCTGGTTTTCAGTTTTACCATACAGAACCATCCTGGCCATTTGGGCTGCTTTATTTCTAACAATGTGGTTTAAAAGCATCAGGAAAATCTTCAGGTTTAAAAGCTGCCAAGGAAAAGGCAGGTAAACTTTATGTTCTCTAATGAATGGATATCGCTCCATTTATTGAAGTGGTACTTAACGCCATAAACATACACTAAACTTACTTGCCATACTGGTGTAATCAGTGCTTTTCCAGGTAATACCTTTCTGTAAAGGGATTATAAAGAGAACATGTGAGTAAACAACTAGGAATTCCCCTTAAGAAAAGTCTTCAAAGGGAGGAAAGCCTGAAGACCAATGAACATCTAAATACTTCCTAGTTTAGGCCTATTTCATTACACAAGATCCAAAATAGCTTCCTTCCCAAATATTGCACAGCATGTTCACTCAAAAATCTAGCAAGCTTTCTCACAGAACACACCAAGACACAGTTCCCTTCCCCACTTTTTTGTCTTTTAAATATGAACATGAGAATTTTGCAGCTCATAACATCCTTCTGGAAACTGACACAGAATATTCTGGAGAAGACTCAAGTTTGGACTACAGTGTTGTAAGTAGTAGGAAATGTCTCCATGTATTCAAATTCTTCAAGCAGCACCCTATGAAATGTCAGGCAACAGAACAAGTAGCTTTTACAGAGCTCTGGAAGTTAACCTTGGCCTCCAAACCATAAATTAAGGGGAAAAAAAAAAACCCACAAATAAAAAAACCAGAAAGCCTACATACCTTCAAAGCACATTTCTGGCCTGTCTCCTTGTTGAAACACTCCAGTACTTTGCCATTGATTCCTAACCCTAGCACCCGCTTGGAAAGTTTGTAGTCATCCGTAACTGCATGTTTTTTTATCTCTAGTTTGACGTGGGCTGGTCCCCCGGGCAAAGATTTCACGCTGCTCTTGCTATCCACGTGACTCTCTGGCTGAGATTCCTGTTCACCTTCACTTTGTTCCATATCAGGGAAGAGTCTGAGATGGCAGAGATACCCAACAGATTTCCTGTGGGGTATCCTCAGCAGAGTCCCTCCTCTTAGGCGATCAAACCCAGTGTTTCAAAGAGTCCATCTACTTGCCATTTAGTCCTAAGTAAAAATGTAAACGATTATTAGTAATTGTTGTCAACTAACCAGTCTCCCATCTAAACATTTCTCTCTTCCATTTTTAACAAGATGACCAGGCACTAGAGAGACCAAAAGTGGAAGCTCACTTCAAGAAAGCACACTGTTCAGCCTTACAGACCAGTCACCCCAGTTCCAACAGACACATCTATCAGTCCACAGTTACAAATTACTGCTTCTACTGCAACAAGTGCCTGTGCTGAGTCTTGGACTGAAGTCTTGCTCAGCTAAGCTCTGTATGACAGAACAGACAGCCTCTGCTTCAAGAAGCTTATCAATTGCATCAGCAACTTGTTGCCTCAACGTTTTCTGTAGAAATCTCCACCGCAGTTCCCTGCCTTATCCCAACATTCCAAGTTACACGAGAAAACCACAAATACCTCGATTAAACCGCAGAGGGGCAATGCCAGGGCAGGCATCGGACCCGATTACCAAACCGCCCTGGCCAAGAGAGCGAGGGGCAGGTGCAGCATTACTTAGGGGACCATTGAACCACCCAAAACTCGGGTACGTGGAGATGTAGCAGGATGACTCCCAAAGCCGAGGAGCTGCTAACCCCGCTGGGGACCAGAGGGCCTCTGGCCTCTCGGGAGCGTAGCTCCGAGAGCTGTACCGATGCCAGGGCCTCCAAGCGCTGTTTACACGGCTGAGCCACGAGCAGGCGAAGCACCGCGGGTAGGCTGGAAGCCGGGGGCTGCCGGGCCTGAGGCCTGCCCCATTGCCAGCCGCCCCGAGCGAAGGAGCATCTTCCTCAGCGAGGGGCGGCTCCCTCAGTCCCCTGTGCACAGGGAGGAGGAGGAGGAGGGCGGGAAAGCCCCGAGGCGGGAAAATCCTGAGGTGAAGCGAGGCGAGAAAGGCCCCGCGGCGCGCAGGGTGCGGGGTGACGGCGGCGGCGGCGGGAAAACGCCGAGCTGGCAGCGGGAAAGGGGAGGGGGCTCCACCGAACGGAGCCCGCCAGAAAACACGATTACCTGCCTGTGGCGGCGCGGCGCGGCCCCAGCAGAGGCTTCCCGGTGCGGAGTCCCGGAAGGCGGGGTCTGCCTGGGCCCGCCCCAGCGCCCTGGGCAGGTGCGCGCCGCCCCTCCCCGCACTCCCAGCGTTGAGGGGAGGCAGCATGCGGCGGAGCCCGAAGCGGCCCGACCACGGGGAAGATTGACGGTTCACCCGGGGTCGGGCTGAGCCGAGCCCAGCATGGGCTGAGGTGAGGATAGCAGGAGGCCCCGGCTGGAGCTGCCTCATGGGTGCTGTGTGGGGCAGAGTGGCCGGTGGCGGGTTCTCCAGGGAAGGACAGCAACACCTGCGTAGGGCGGTTGATTTGAAGGCACCGGCCACGCTATTCATTTACTGGGGTAAACGGCCCTGTTAGAGGGAGGAGTAGTGGGGGACGAAGGTGCCTCGGCGGCTCCGAGCTTGTGCCGCAGCGCGCCCCCGCGGTGGCGGGGCCGAGAGGCGAGGCACAACCCAGTACTGCCGGCAGCACCGCCGGCACCTTCCCTCCGAGTGCTCCTCTGAGGAAGGGAAAAAGACTGGCACGTTCACTCTAAAACGTTTTAAACAGTAAGGCTACTGCTACGCAACAAAGCATCGAGACTCCGTACCGGACAGGCTATGATCCCTCAGGCGCTATGGCTACCGAACAGTCGCTGCTGTGGTTAAGATGAGCTCTTCTGCCAAATAAGCAGTCACAGTGTTTCTTTGCACTTTCCTATGCACAATCAGATATTAAAAGTGATGGTTCCCACAGCAACTGCCGCTCATTGCCGGTGCGCAGAGTGTTAGTTCCAGGGATGTGAAACGCTGAGGTTTTCCTACATGTGAAGATGAGTCATGCACTGAAATGGTGCTGCACTTGGATCATTGGAAAGAGCTTAAAGTTCACATGCTTTAGGAGTTAAAAATACATTTGTCATTTTACATAACATAATGGCATCTGGAGTTCTAGTGGTTAGGAAAATAATTAAAAGGGCTAATGAGTCCTTTCTCCAAGGGATAAAAAGTAGTTCAACCTAGCAGGATGCAGATCTGCAGTGTATCACCATGTGATGCGATGCTACAGCTATTCTGCCTCAGGTTTCCCTTCCAGGCTTTCAGCATTTTCAGCTACTGAAGGGCCTGGTCCCCTGATTCAGTTCACCTATTCTGGACTAATCAAATCCCAGAGGAACACAGCTATTTCCAACCTTTCCTTCTCAGGTTTAGCTTCCAGCCTTCTTAGACTTTGTATCACCTCCCACTGTGGCAATCTAAAGGAAACAACTGCATAGCTGTAAGCTCCCAGGTTGCCAGTTCAATAACACTATTCTGTAGTCAGCAGCTTGCTCTTATTTTCCTTGCCACAGCTTCTGCCTGCATTTGCTGTTTTATTTGTCCCAGATGGTAATTTCCTTCTCTTTACAATAGGTACCTATAGTCCTTTTCCCAGTTCAGTCACAGGGGGCCAGATCCTTTAGAAAACTTTAAATCTCTCAGCTCTCTTCTGTATTTTAGAATGTGAGAAATACACTCGCTCCCACGGATTTGTAGCTCCCATTCCCAGCCCCACTTCTGATCTTTCCATGTAACTCTTACCTAGAAGTCTACAACTGACCACAGCAAACAGAAGTTACACAATGGCTAGCAGATTAAAACTAGCATAAAGCAGTTTATGGTGCTATTCTGGGAAATATTAAACATTGCAAAAATTCCTAAAACTTACCTACTAAAGGAGTTGCTATTTTTTTACAGTGTGTCATAAGCAAGGATTTTCATTAAGAAATTATGACTCTTTCTAACTGTTATGAGAATGAGTTTCTACAAAACAAGCTTTTTTTCCAAGGAGGAAAAAATAATGAGGAAATATGACAAGATTTTTTTGTGTAAAGTTACTTGATTCTACACGTCTCAGTTACAGTATCCCAGTGAGAAGAGTTCAACTGGAAGGATACAAAACAAATTTCCAAGTCACTGCTTGAAACAATATCTTACTGACAGCTATGCTTCTTTGGTTGGGTTCACTGCTCCATACTGCCTATACATGCTCTTAGCAAAGTTCACCATTTTACCAGCAAGCAGTAATAAGTTTAAACAGGACAAAGACCTTAAAAACTCAGAATAAATCCTGGTTAATAAGTCCTTATACCAACCCCCTGCTAATTTCACTCACCATAAACTGAAAAAGCCTTTTCCAGCACCAGCCTCACAGTACACAAGAATGAGCACAGCTGAGGAACAAAAAGCAAATATATTGCCTTGCTTTCTGTGTTCATTTTTTTTGTCTTAGGCTGTGCGAGCACAAAGCATATCTCCACCCCAGGCAAAACATGAGCGTTATGTGCAGAAAATCTTTACAACCAGCCACAAAGACTGTGTTGCTCAAGATCTAAAAGTCTTTGCACAGAACGTCTTCTCAAGCACACGGTGATCAGTAGATGGTGCTGTTGTGTTGGTGAACGTTCCTAAGGGACTAAGTGGCTCACGAGTTCGGGATTTTATCTTCCTGACTTTATTGTGAGCTTTCTTTGACACCTGTCATAGCTAAAGCCTATGACTCAGTGATATTTCTCGTTACTGCCTCTGCAACGTCCTCATTCTTCAACACTGAGCCCTAGAAAGCCATTTATGTATCTAGAAGAAAGACAGAGAGGCATTGGAGCATGGCCAGAGAAGGGCAACGAGGCTGGTGAGGGGTCTGGAAGATGAGCACTATGAGGAGTGGCTGAGGGAAATGGGGTTGGTTAGTCTCAGGAAGAGAAGGCTCAAGGGAGACCTTATCTCCTTCTACAGCTACCTGAAAGGAGGTTGTAGCGAGAAGGGGGTCGGTCTCTTCTTACCAGTTACCAAGGAGAGGACAAGAGGAAATGGCCTCAAATTGCACCAGGGGAGGATTGCATTGGATATCAGGAAAAATTTCTTCACAGGTAAGAGTTATTAGGCATTGGCACAGGCTGCCCAGGGAAGTGGGGGAGTCACTGTTCCTGGAGGTGCTTAAACAATGCATAGATATGGTGCCTAGGGACACGGTTTACTAGTATGGTGCTGACAGGTTGATAGCTGGACTTGATGATCTTCGACATCTTTTCCAATCTTCACGATCCTGTGTATAAACTGGGTTTAAACAACTAATTTGTCAGAAGAGCAGCAACTTCCATTGACAGTGCAACTGCACACGGTCTGGGAAACCACTTAGGGCATTGCCATGTGCAGGAGAAGTGACGATGAGGAGGCAAAACGAGATCAATTACCAGCCCCCACCATCTTGTGATCCTATGAGGAGAAATGGGCGGGAAGAAGCAATCGGCGCCGCCGCCGCCGCC
>VWZX01010410.1:0-70199 GCA_013399015.1 Galbula dea
CTTTCCAACCGTAATGATTCTGTGATTCTGTGACATACCAGATACAGACAAGGTCAGCAAGAAGGTAACAGACTCTTTTTTATGTCTTACTCTTCTTTATGGCTCTTTCCATCAATTTCAAAGTGGTTATCACCTCCTTGAAATTCAGCAGTGCTAGAGGGCATGATTGGGCTGAGGCCAAGTAATACAATAGAATTTTAAGGGGAATGAAGATGTGAAGCAGTAAAATGAAGCTATTCAATCTGCTCTGTTCCGTGCATTTCTGCAGGCAATGGCTGTGGCTAACACTGATCAGAGGTAGGGGAAACATTTAAAATATGTAGCCTATATTAAAATAAATGCACTTATGTGCCATAAGGTATATAATCAAGAAGAATTGTTTGCTGAAATGTATGGCTAGCACAGTTTAGAAGTCATTGTTATGGTCACCCTTATGCTGTATTTGCAATACAATTACAATCTATTCATTTGCCCAAGGGAAACTTGGGAAGTAATTTAACGCTGTCTGGATGAACATGAGGAAAGAATTTGCTGTTATGAGCTGGACATTTTTTGTTACTCAGGACTAAACTGCAATGTCACTGACACTTCTTTCATTTTGAAATGCCATTTACTAGGAAAGTGCAAGAGTAGGAAAAGCTACCTGGTAGGTACTGTATATGTCTGCAAAGGAAAGCTCTTTCTCTTTTTAATGAGCTGAAAAGACCCAAACCCATTCATAATCCCAAAATGGGATTGCACATTTAATCTAATTATGCACTAGGATCTGGAAAATCCTGAAGGGTTCCTGTTATCCTGTTTGACTCTATCCCTCATCTAGGCTGAAGCCTCTGAGCTCACTTGAAGACCCTGTGACACCATAGATCTGATTCAGCAAAACACTTAAGTGTACACTTAGACCAAGCACTTTGAGGATCTGCAACCTTGGTTGACAATACTTTTAAGCACTTACAGAATTTTAAGCATATACTTAAGTGCCTTCAAGTTCATTTAAGCATAAGATCTACTTAAGTATTTTGATTAATGGAAGTATAAGTAATTAGACTATCATAAACGCAAACTGATTTTCCTCTGGTTTGTATTGCTAGCTTCTTTTCTAACTAGCCCAGCTTGTTAGATCTATTTGCTTCTACTCATTTTAAATGCAGAGCTGTGTGTAGGAACTCTACAATTAAATTCTCCAATCTGTTTGTTTGATTTTTCCTGTAGATGTAAGAGTTCCCAGCTCTTTAGCGAAGTGCTGTGCTGCAAAGGGTTTAGCACAACGCTGAAGCCAGAGCAAGGCTACAAGTCAAGTTCACTGTGTGTGACAGGGGCAGATGAGTAAATTAAGCTCTGTTTCAGCCCTCTTAAGCAAGATTTTTGCTTCTAGCTATTTATCTTTGGTTCTAAACCAGCAGTCCACCTCTAAGCAAATAATCTTCATCCACTCAAATACATTCTTGAAGTTGGTGGGAAAAGCCAATGCACAGAAAGTTTGCAGGGTCCGATCCTTATGTAAGGAAAGAGAAGAGAAAACAGTGCAAACCCAATCCAAGAGAGATCATTATTCACCTGACCCTGAAGTAAGCATCAACTTAGCACCTTCAGGTGCTGAGTCTCCTTCAGGAAAAAGCAGACTCAGCACCAAAGGAAGGGCCTGACCCTTTGCTGTCTGAGCCATCCATATAAGTAAGGAGAAAGATTGGTTTTCCCAGACGACTGTGGCATGAAATAAATGAGCTCAGGCAAGACCATCTACAAATCCTCTTCACTGCAGTGTATTTTTTAAGGCTGGGTAATTATATAGGAATTACTTCTTAGCCTGATTTTTCTCATGTAAGACAAAGAAGACAGGCAAGAAACAGCACAATAAAGCTGACTTTGAATAAAGAGTTGTTAAGAGTTTTGGCTTTCTTGCTAATGTGCAATGTCCTTACAGTCTGGGTCCATGGAGAAAAGGTTACATGGAGACAGCAGAGAACACTGGAGCCATGGTGGCTTGCTCTGAATCTCAGTGTATATCATGTTCTCACAGTGCTGGCTGGTGGCTATATGGACTGACACAAGGCTTTGTTCTCAGTGCCAATTCTATCCTAGAGTTTTCTTCTGCAAAAAAAAAGAAGTCAAAAAATTTCAATTGGCCTGAGGAAAAGAGATAATAAAATATATGGAAACAGAGAAAGGCTGTTGTTGTCAAGTTTTGAAATAATTAATAAAATGGTACCTGAAAAATACAAGGAAGAAATTTGGCTCCATTAGAAAACAAGTTTTGAATAGCAGAACTGTTGTGTTACCTCTGCAAGAAGAGCCTAGGCTGCACAGCCTGTGTGTGAAAGTATCTCCCACTAGTCCCTCCCCTGACAAAAAGAAACGGTTTGATTTTTAAAGTTGTAAGATTACATGCCAGCTGCTGGGAAATTTGGCAACTGCAACAAAGCAGGAGGATTTTGGCACTGGATCATACCCCACAGGAGAGCAATTCCACCCCATAGCTTGGCCAGAGAGAGTTTTAAAGAAGGATCCTTTCTCAGGACATACTTAAGAGAAAAGCCATTATAGAGGAGGTAAGGGAAAGTGATAAAACTGTACAAGGTTCAATACTCTATGTTGACAGAGACATTGATCTCAGCACTAAGATGAAAAGAAGATGAATCTAGTTTTGGTGATGCTAACGTAGTGGGGAATCAATTAGTACAAAGGGACTGCAGAAAGCCCTAAAACCTCTCACTACAACAGAATTCTTTTCAGAAGATTCTTTTGGAAAAGACCAAAATGCCCAGGAAACCAGCAGCTTTTAAAGAGAGAGGTACACAGAGAGAAGTCAGACAGAGGAAGAGAAATACTATTTCTCTTTTCTTTGAAGGGTTTTACTCTTGAACAGAGCTGGTCAGTAATACCAGACAACATCTATAAGAGGAAGGGTAGCTAAGCACAGGACAGGCATCAAGATCACCCCACTTGTATATCTGTCATCTTAGCTAGAATATCTTGAAACTTATTTAATCTCAGACATCTTCAGTAATATATCTGTCTAGGGAATCCTGCTGTGGCAGGGGGGTTGGACTAGATGATCTTTCGAGGTACCTTCCAACTCCTAATATTCTGTGATTCTGTGAAACATTCATATGAAGTGTTTTGTTGCCTATGCTTTTCCACAGTCAAAGGAGAGATGATGATTCAGCTCATCTATTCTTCATATGAAGTCTTGGATGATGCCTGGGGAAGTCTCATCAGGGAAGGGACTGGTTCTTTCCTTGTCTTACGTTCTTCACAAAGAATGGTAACACCTCTTGGTCTCACTCTTCCTTTGAATTTTCTACTTGATCATGAAACAGCTAGAGCTCTCCATCTACCACACTATTACATAGTGTAAGTTAGCTAAGTGACAAGGGTTAGAGCTAGGCTGACCACAGAATCAGTTCTGTTCTAACTCAAACCAAGACACTAAGTTATTATATTCACTAGCAAATGTCCCTGAAATGTTGTGGCCACTGTTCCAGGGGTCTTAATTAAGTCATATTTGTTCAGAAGCATCTTGACAATATGGAACTAAAATACAGAATTAGAGAAGCATAGAATTGTTTAGTTTAGAAAAAACATTTAAGATCATGGGGTCCAACCATTAACCTACCACTGCCAAGGACACCACTGCACTGTGTCCCCAGGCACTACATCTACACATCTTTGAAATACTTGCAGGGATGGTGACTCAACCGCTTCCCTGGGGACCCTGTTCAATGCTTAACAACCCTTTTGGTGAAGAAATTTTTGCTAATGTCCAACCTAAACATCCTCTGATGCAATTTGAGGCCATTTCCTCTCAATTGCTTGCTACTTACGATAAGAGACCAACCTCCACCCTGCTATGACCTTCTTTCAGGTAGTTGTAGAGAAAAATGAGGTCTCCCTGAGACCTTATTTAGCTTCAGTCACCTGTTCATATCCCTTATTAGGTACATATATGGCAGTTTTATGTTCTTATTTACACAGCAGTCTGACTCCACTTTTGTGAATAACCTCTACGTATTTGTTAATAGTGCTGAAAAGAAGGCCTAAAGCTTTGAGAGGAAACAGAGTTCTGTGCATGCAGAAGGTATGGAAAACATCAGCTACTATTTTCGTGAAAATGGTTGGAGGAGGGGAGGAGAATTTCTAGAAAACCATATTTTGCACAAATTTGAGTTATGTTTCCATTTTGGTTTCCCCTCAGAAAATGTTACTTCTCTAGCAGTCAGCTTTTTTAGAAAAGAAAAAAACCAACCCAAACAAACTCAAAAATCTTTCCTTAGGCTTAAAGCAGAGCCTCCACACCTGTCGTTCAAACTCTCAGGATCTAAATTCTCCTTTGGCCTCTTCCACTGGCAGCCTCACCAGCCACAAGTGGATTTACTTCTTCCTGGTAACCTGAGTAGCAGCTCCTGTCCCACACACTTTGGCCTATAAAGCCAGAGCAAAAACGCAGCCTAAAATCAACTACTAGAGAGTTGAGCCTAGGCTGTGATTTCCGTATTTCTAGGCAGTAAATCCAGATCTCTTAGATGATTTTTCCCCTCTGAGACTAGAGAATCAGCATTTTTTAATATTAATTTTTCGGTTGGCAATGGGGCAGGAAGTAGAAGTCTTTGGGCAGCATTTCCACAGAGGAGACAAGCTGTCCTTTCCCTTCACCCTTGAGGGACAGTAGGAGAGACATGGGGGCTGAAGCTCAGCTTCCCTTCCATCATGTCCATCCTAGCTCTGCTGCTGACCCCCTGGGCCATGAGTAACTTAACGGACCTAATTTACAGAAATGCTGCACACTCACAAGTCTCTAATGGGAGCTGCTGGCACTCCTCAAGCTGGCACATCAAACATGTGAGGTCTGCAGTGGTCGTCTACACCAGCCATAAGTGGCCAAGGCCCTGCTATGGGGTCCGGCTGATCAACATCCACAGTGTGCTAGGTAAAGCCCAGAGTACTCTTTCTGCTGTCAATAAGTGAGAGCCCTCGTGAGACAAAGGTCCCAAGACGAATGCCAAAAATGCCTGCGGAGCAGCGACTCAGATCTGAGAGGCAGCAGGACAGCCTGCTGATGATACCTCACACTGACCCCAGGCGGCACCTGAGGGGAGATTCTCAGCACACACCCGTTAAGAGGTGCTGCCAAACTCCCTGGTTTTGCCTCATCCTTTCCGAAGCTCGCTGCCGGGAACGGCCCGTGGGGCTGTGCTTTTGCAGCCCACCCATTTCCACCACAGATAGCCATGGGCTCCTAAGGGGCGAGCAAGACAGTCAGGGCTATCCACTACCCTCCCTGTGTCTGTGGTTGCCCCTCGAAGGGCCAGTCGTGGCATCTCGCACAGCACGCCGTGTGGCTCCGAGCAGCAGGCAGCCATCAGCCCTGCAGCAGAGTACCTTATTTAACCTTGGTAAGGGAAACACAAGCGCTTTTCCCTCTCAGCATTTGTTTTCAGTTGCTAATCCAGGAAACACACGTCCTTTCTATTTACATAGAAAAGAATGAATAATAACCACGTTTCTCCTCAGCTCCTTCCCCCTCCCCGGTTCTTTCCTCACTCTCCCCCCCTCCCCATCTCACTATTAAAATGGAAACCTCTGTATCACAGACATCACCAGGCTGCTAGAGCACTTAAGCAGCACCCTGTGTGCTGCAGCCATTTACTGTGTGCGATTGTTTCTGCAAGACCTAATAATTCTACCATTGTTATTGTAACACTGTGCACTAATACAAATGAGCTTGTAAATAGGGGTCCAACTAAAATAAAACCATTATAATCACAGCCCAGACTGTAAATCACAGACTAGTGTGTTCTGCTGTGGTTTGACCGAGAGCCAGGCAATAGTCAAATAATCAAACTGCAGATGTTGGGATAGCAAATCTGCTTAAATTTAAACAGTGGCAAAGATCCAAACAACGGGGAGGGAGGGAGGGTAGAAAAGAGTCCTTTGCACAATGCAGGAATTCCCCCCTACCCCCTTCTTGTTAACTGGGTCTGTAAAGCAACCATACACGTTACTTGGTAACACTGCGGTTCCTCGCCAGCTTGCACAGACCAGCAACATCTTGCAGGCGCGGGAGCCATGCACATCATCTGCAGAGGGACGGATAACTAGCACTTGCTGCCCCACAGCCACTGCCGATGGCAAGATGAAGTACCCTGAGACTTCCTGGGGAAAAAGCTCAGGGGTACCCAATAAGGTCCTGTACCATGAACTTCATCAGAGATACCCAAAAAGTCAAAGGTCACAACTTGACTGTCTCTAATTGCTTGAACTTCTAGCTATGACTAACATCATTCTCTCCTCTGTCTCACTCTCAGACATCCCTAATTCCTCATGGTGCAGCCCAGGATATGCAATTTGGATTCTTGCTCAGGAGAGTTAATGGTGGGCACTTACCACCCTGTACCAGGCCAATGGTTCATGTCTCTGTTCTGGAGCATCCTCAGTCAGGGCAGACAGAGACTTGCCTACAAGAGGCATGCTAAGGGTAGTTTGTTTTACTGAGCAAAGCTGCATGTGAGCGGCAGTGACAGGGAGGCTGTGCTGCAAACGTGGGGCAGCTGAGAAGAGAAGCCACACAAGGTTGTCATGCTCTGCTAGCTGTTTCCACAGCTGTGGGAGATGCAGCATGATTATTCCTCTTCTTAACCAGAAACCAGGATCTGTGTCAATAACGCTTAAACACAGGTGGTGTGTTTTCTTTTGGAGAATACATAAGCCTTGAGTGTTGCCCCATGACATTTCAAATGAAGTTATAAGCTTCTTTAGGAAAAGTATACGGTCATTTATTTGTCTGACAGCCCAACACAAGTAATTTGGATGGGTCCTGCTGCTCACCACGTTGTCACATGTGGTCACAGGAGGACTGCTAAATGTGAGAACTTCCTTGATGTAACTTTAACTTACTATGAAGGATTTTTTTATGCTATTTATTTTACTGTAATATTTTAGTGGCTGCCAGGCAACAAGTCATAAGAACAATCAATCACACAAACAGATGCCATGTAAATGTTTCATTTAAGCAAGTAGCTCAAGAAATTACTGAGGGGATAAAGCAGTGATCTCCCCAGGGGAAAATCAGCAAAATGAGCTTGCCTGTCTTGGTTGAAGGCTAGGCAGGCTACGACCTAGTCATCCTCCTGAAGCTGCTGCTTCTCTGTGGCAAAGAATTTGTGAATATTAATGCTGTTTCCCTAAAACCTTGTGGCTAAATTTTGCTAGCAGGACAATTTGCCCTTCCAGCTCAGGAAATATTTGCTGTTAAAATGACTCAAAGGCAACATGAAACAATCATGTTCCAGCTCCAAAATGCAGTTACCCCAGAAGGGAATTTTGGTTATGAAAAGTTCATTCACTGATTCAAAATATTTTCCTTAGAATTTGAGTAACCAACCTGGAAGAACATCCTCTTTCTTCCTTTTTTTCTGTTCTTGGTTCTTTTTAAAGGGCAGTGCATCTCCTGGAGGTGGAGAACCTTTTTGGCTTCAGTCTCCCTTCAGGAGGGAATACACAATTAAAAGCTGAAAAATGTGCCACTCTGAGTATATATTGCAAAATTAACACCTTGGCATGCACTTCTTTCATATCCATTCTTCTGAGTCTAAATTTCCACAGGTTTTCCTGTTCTTTTTGTCAAGGGCACCCTCTTTAAAATGTGCTATTCTTTTGGTCTCATATTTACAGTAAGCCCATTGCTCAGAGGAAGCCTGCAGAGAAAGCCTGGTTTCCTTTGATGCATTCCAAAGTCTCTTCATGAGAAGAATCATTCTGATAAGTGAATCAACTCTGCTTCATCTGCTTGTCAGAAAAACAGTGCAACCTTGTACTGCTGGTATATGCCACACTGCCCGAGGTGTGGCTGATCTGGTGCTGCTGCTCCACAGAGATCTGTTTCACAATGTGTGCAGTAACCAGATTAAAATCAATGCTGGAGGTTGTTGTGAATATTAAGCATTAAATAAACTCCAACATTGTACTGTAATTCCTCGTGAATGATTAGATCATCCTGCTGGGAGTGCTACCATTATACATAAGGAAAATGTCACTGGGTGCCTCATAAATTTAGCATACAAGTACTAAACATATTAAGTCTGATTCACTGTTTCCTAGCTTCAGTTTATCCTAGTATGAGGCAGATGAGTTACATTGGCATAAATGTGCAGAGGAACATTGGTTGCCTTCTCATTTTAAGGGATCAGCTGTTTCCACTGACTTTCATAAGACCAGCGCTAAGTACATTCACAGTTGCTCTACTCCAGCTATGTTAAGTGTCAGTTTGTGGTAGATCATGCAGGAGAGCCAGTCCCAGGCTAAAATATAGACTGGTATTTCTGGCATAGAAATTGCACCCCTCATAGCAAAGTTAGGTCTAGACTGCAAAAAATAAAGTGCTCTGGAGGTGGGTTGACAAAACTAAATTAGCTGATTTAGGTTAAAAAGTCCACAGGCGCAAAGTAGGTTGGCTTTGACACAGCATAGCTGCTCAGGTACAAGTCTTGTTGAATAGGAGCTATACATATGAGTCAAAACCCAGATTGTCTCCAATACACTGGCACTTCAACCCTGTCACTCACACCAAAACTTTCCTGGGAAAAAGGAAGGTTGGCATGACACCATTTTGGTGTGTTCCACAGCTCCAGTTCCAAATATGGTGACTTTCAGATTTTCCATGAAAAGAAGGGTAGTTTCCCTCAAAAAGAGCTTCTCTCCACCTACTGTTTGTCAGTGTGGAAATAAATGTCTGCTGCCTCAAAAACTTTGTTGGCAAAACCTTTAAAATCACATCCTATTGATAATAGTACAGATACTAGAGCAGAATGTGGCCTCTGAAGCTCCCTGGACTTTGACTTTCTGACTGAAGGATTATTCTTCACAATCCCCCTCAGTGCATGCCCAGGGTATTTTTAATGAGCTGTTGACTAATTCCCTGGGGAAACTTTTCTGCAGTCTGACAGGTCTCATTGTTAACATTCTACCCAGACTAAATGTTGCTTTACTAGACGTTGTCTCAAACTATTTCCCTCTTTCCTTGGTGTATTTTGCATCTTTCAAATATTTGTAGGCAGTTATCATATCCCCTTTTTAGCTGTCTGTCAGCCAAGTTAAACATAATTAGCTTTTTTAATCTTCCTCCATAAATCCAGCTTGCTTTTTTGAAATCCAGTCCCCTTCTCCTACTTACGTGTCTTTTTGGTATGATGAAACTACATATTTTGTGGTTGTTTTTCACACGCCATCACTGATATCAGTAGGAAGAGGCATCAGAAAGTCAGACAAGACGACTACGGATCATTTGTATTCTAGCTTAATTTTTTGCTCTTTGTAATACAAACTTAGCTCCACTGTGAATGAATTTAGTTTCCTTTGAATATTTATATCAACATTTAGAGAACTCAAAAACTGTGCTGTACTGTCAAAGCTAATTGCTGTAAAATATTAATTAGGATTTTTGAACACGTTTTATGGGTAGACAGGGCAACAGTAGAACATTAGTGAATGATTAATTTACCTGTCATGAAAATTTGTTAACTGATGGAGAAAAATGCTGTGCTTTTTTAAAAAACAATTCAGAACACATTATCCAGGACTGTTTTTTTTGTTTGACACAAGTGAAGCAAGCAGTCCAGTGTCTGAGCATTGGCTAAAGGATGCCCAAACTCCACTTTTCAGATCTATGTAAAACACAGGGAAGCTTTTTCCAGCATATGCATCCAACAGGAGCAGATGGAAGCTTATCCAAATAGTTTTCACACCTATTGATGCTGGCCACAGGCAGTATCTATTTGCTCATTCAGTCTTTATTTAGTATATAGCTGGATTTTAGGGAGAAAGGGGCAGGGTGTTAAGGGTACACAGTGGACATGCATTCTCCAACCATTTAAAAATTTCTCCTTGAGATAAAAAGACTTCAGAGACTTAATAACACTTTCCATTTCAGACATATTCCAGAGGAACACCATAGAAATGCTAAAGAAACTTGTTCATATGGAGATTTTAAAGATGATTTTTAAAAAAAAGATGATTTTAAGGAGATTTGAAAGCGTTCAGGACTTGGGCTGCTCAGTGACTCTGAAAATCTTAGTTTCATGCATTGGTAATAAATGACTGAAACAATTTCCTAAGGAATGCAATTGATTCTTCATCAGCTGGAATGGTTGGACCAAGGCCGGGTTATTTTCTAAATGATAAGCTGTAATATAAACAGATGCAAGTCATGTATGGTAAATCTCTATAGCTGAAAAAGCAGATTAGAAGCTAATCCTTTGTTTGCCCTTAAGCATATACTAACAGCTCCCTCCTTCGTTGTATCCATACAGATTTGTAGATTTTCACTGTCTCCCCCAAATACCATAGCTATGTAAAAAAGTGTACAGGAATCTGACTAGTCAAAATGCCTTCAGGAAAAGTAGCAAATGAAGCAGGAAAATCCCCACTGCAAGAAAATCCCCTCAAGCAGAGGTAGAAGCATGCTCAAATATAGGCCCCCTTTAATATTAATATCCTTCCTGAGGGAGTAAGTCTTTGTTCTTCAGGCCTCTTATTTACAAATTCCCAAGTCTCCTCTAAATAGAGCTGTAGAATGAGTGATTAGTGTGGCTGCTTGGAGTTTTCAAGTTTTTGGAATTTAGACAAAATATTTTAATTACAATTTGAAGGGAAGCTTAAAAAATGTCTTGTTTTATCCAGTGGCTTGTATTATTTTCACAGTTTGTCCTATGAGAATGTGTCGGTACCCAAAATCACTTAGACATTAATGCTATGTAGGTCTTCAGTTTCTTTGATTTAGCTCCCAATACGTACATAAGAAATACAAATGCAGAAAAGTTGAGAGAAAGATCCAAGTCCATACAAATGAAAATTAAAAGAAAGGGAGTGGTTTCTATTACTACAATAGCTAAAAATGTCCTGAATAGCAGATTTCACTCACTGACAGAAGCAAAATCCTATCTGATTTTCATTTCTCTTCCTGACAATGGTGCTTCTTCTGCAAGACCTGCCCAACACCACTCCTCATAGTCATCAGGAAAGTGGAACAAAACCCTGGATGCCACCATGAGACAGCTGGCACAAGTAATCATGACGTCAGTCAGAGTCATGCTCAGCTAACGACTGTGGTATAAAAAATGCATAGCTGTGTATATTTTATTGTACCCTCACAAGGAGTTTGCAACCTGTAACATGCTCCACACAGACAGTAATGATCAAAAAGTACAAGAGGGTGCACAAAAGATACAGCCTACAGTTTTATTTCTTAGTTCATCTTCTTTTAATAACACTAATATTTTTATTCATTTTTATGAATAGGAAGAAGGCTGGATGAGCAGCCAGGAACAAACACTTAAGTGAAAGAAATGCATCTGGATGCAGGCAAGCTGCCTTCCCCATTTGCTTTAGCCAGCAGAGCAGAGGCAATAAGCTTAGCACCTTACTGCAGGTCTGAGGTGTCCTGGGGTGACTCTCTGTGTTCTTGCTCTGTAGCCTGGCAAAACAAATGTAGCCTTCAGTCAGTCTAATAGGGATTCCCAGCACAGAAACCAACAGCTTCTTCCCCCGCATCAGCCCTACCTTCTTGAAGTAAATTGCCTACCTCACCAGAAGATGTAAATTAGCCCTGTCTTTCAGGAGCCAGTGAGAATGAACTATGGGACATTATGTCCAGCTGAGAAGTGGTCTCTCCTGTTGCCTGTGCAAACCCACAAACCAAATTATCTTGGAAAATGTGGAGAAAACACATGGTCCTGGCACCCTGGATCTCAATTAGCAATAAGAAGCAGTAGACAGAGCTGCAAGAAAAAACAAAAACAAAACCAAACCGATGATGGAAGTGGTGTAGAAAACATCTCCAAGGGGATCCTCAGTCATTCAAGGAGCAAATGGAGTAGAGGATACTCAGGAAGGAATCCAGGAGATTTCCTAGCCGTGATGGCACTTTTGGAGCAAGAAGGTCTGGGCTTGCAATGGAGGCTGCTGCTGACATGCCTGGCATGCGCCTGTGCAAGGATGTGCTACATGATGCATGGGCTGACAAGGAAAGTCAGGATGGAAAGAGCTGTGGAGAGACTCCCTGCAATATCCATTTGCTTTGAGCTCTGGCTTTGCCCCTTTTCTTTCCTTCAAAGACTGTTTACTTTACTTTGGCACTTAAAAAGAAATCAAGCAGGTTAAAGGTCAGCTTTACTATTTTTGTTACTTTTAAAGTTAAAACCATAGCCTAAGGAGATTACCTATGCCATTTAGGAAAGAAAAATGTGCATATAAACCCAGAACTTTTAGATGTAGGTGAAGATGACCTGCCCACCAGAGCCAGGAAGATTTTATGGGCTACAAAATCAAAAAACTACAGGGATCCTTGTTGTATGGAACAACCTCTTCAGCTTTTCTCTCCATCACTATGCTTGCTGATTGAATTTCTTCCTAATTCATACTTATATAAAAGAAGACTAGGACTGTCTTTATAATCTTGTCAAAGCATTCATTTCTTATGCAATAATTCCTATCAGAAATGGGAACATTTTCTTCTGGGGTAAAAGCATAGGAGAGGCTTTTGAAGGGCTATCTGCAGAAAAAGAAAAAAATATATCACTGGATGTTTTGCCAGTGACTGGAACAAGAGCAGAGTTAGGCTTGTGCTGGATGTTTTTGAAAAATCTCAGCTTTGATTTGTTAATGACCATTTGTCTGATGGACTACTGCAAGCCATTTATCCACAGAAATAAATACTCAAGTAGAAGAAAACAGGGCATAGCCAGGCAAGATGTGGTTTGTACCAAAGCTTCAGATTTGCTGAAAAGCAGATATATAATATTCCTTAGTTGTTGGGTTTTTTTCTAGAAAACCACTACTGAAGAGCTTCTGCTGGCCTTTTTGAGTTCATGTCAAAAAATAATACTGAAAACTGACCTTTGGGGATTTTCCTGGATAGCATTTCACTGTCAGATAGAAAGCCATACCCCTGAGTCAGCAAGGAATGGGCAGACCTACCTTTAAACATGTGAAAGATATTTACAGGAGCAATTTACTGAATCAGGCCTTATATGAGTAAGACAAGGGGGAAGATTTCATAGAAAAAATACTGTATTACAGGAAAACCTGGCAGAGTTATATATGAAATGTCACATGTGCCCCCTCCCAGCCCTCCTTTTGAAAGGAATTTATTAGTTGTAGCAAAAATCTTCTTTAGAAAAGTGGTGATTTGCTGAAAGATGGATTTAATGTGGTTGCTGCCAATCTTAAGGTGGAGTATGATATCCAAGCAAAGCCTCCAAATTTCAATATAGAACAGATTACTTACGTCTTCTATTCTACTAGCAAGCTGGATTCATAATTTTGTGAATACTGACAAGCAGTAGTCAAAGAAGCAACCACCAAGACCTGCAAGGCAGATTGATTGCCTACATTTGCTTTTTCCTCATAGGAACCATACATTCTCTAAGAAGTAAACCTTGCTAGGATATCTCAAGTGGGACACTCAGGAACCACAGTACCTAAAACCACTCAACATTTTATTAAAATCCGAGCCTGAACCTATAATTAACTAATCAACCACAAGAATAGATCTTTCAAACAAAAACTTGCCTGATCTTCTGAAAGACAGTATCTGTTATCACTGGTAAGAAGACAACATTTGGTTATTTTTTGTAATTCTTCCCCACCCCTTGAAGCAAGCTGAAATGACCTTCCGACAATAGTTTGTTTCTTCTCAGCTTGATCTGAACAAAGACTTCCTATTCACATGCATGTGAAAGAGAGCGTGGATATTTTAGCGGTGAAAGATCAAATCTCTCTTTTGAACTTTGCAGAGGATAGGCTAATTCTACCATCTCTGAGGCTTTCACTGTCCTTTCAGAAAGCAGCCAACTAAATGTTTGTTTGGAGTGTTTACCAGGAGCAAGGAGTATGTATACCAGGGCAAAGAATTAAATTAATCTAGCGTCTTCTGATGCTTCCAACACATTTCCTACCAGTGAGCAGTTAGTCAGTATGGTCTTGTGGTATATCTGGGAATTTGCCACTAGACATGCAATGTTCGATGCAGGCTGGGTGGACAGGATGTGACTGGTCATAAGTCATTTAATTTTTGTTTCATTTCTCAGACTGTCTTGAGCATTGTTTCTATAACTGGAGGACCTCACTTCAGCTTTTGACCAGGCCTTCTTCAGCAGGAAAGGTTTAAGGATGAAAGACATATAAACTAGGTGCAGGAATTCTTGTTTCAGCAGTACCAGCTTTGACAAAAGAAAAATAAGATGACTTTTCAGTGGAATGGGTACAGTTTTGTTGACAAAAGTGGCTTTTCTGCTGTTTGAAGCAATCAGGTTATCTCACAACACATGCATTTATTGAGGTGTTTTTTGAGGTGGACTCTGTGGCAGGGGTGATTTTCTGGATGTTGAGGGGCATGCATATGTCAGAGGGGAAAATATGCAAATCTTCCTTTCTTTGCATGGCAGAACCTTAACAAAAGCTGTCCCTGACAGCCCCATTCAAGAGCATTAGGGCTCTAATCCCTCTCTCACACTACAGTTGTCTTTGTACCAGGGTTCCCTGGAGGGTCTAAGAGAGATCTCCCTCTAACTATTATGAAGCAGTATCCTATCCTCCATGCAATGTTGCCATTCTGTTGCAAATGATGACAAGGGGCAAACTTGCAACTCCTGTGAGCAAACCTAACCACTTGTACTTCCCATGGGAAAAGTAATGAGGGAGGCTCCAACACATCTGCTCCAATTTTAGAGGATCCCATCAGTAGGAAATTGATTTATTCACTTAGCTTCAGCGTAAGACTATCTCCTCTGCTCTTTCACCAAGATGAAATGTAGCCCTTTCTCTGCTTCATTTTCTGTAATCATCAATAGCTCTGTTTCTTCTACAGTTATCTATCTAAGTCATTGTCAGATTATGGCCTTAATTTAGAACTTTTCAGAAAATAGTATTTTGGCTCCAGTGAAAAAAAACTAATGGCCATTGGAGGTGTTTCTTCATAGACCAGGCGACTCTGTTCATGTACTACCTACCGCAGCTGTTTGTGCTTTTTCTATTCAAAGAAGGGCAAGTTCCATGCCTAACCAGACACGGAGTGATCTGCGTCCTATTGCCGCTGACATGATGCAATACACTGGATTAAGACCTTGTTAGCAACTTGATCAACAGAAGCTCTGGGCTGCTGCAAGATTTGCAAGTGTCTTGTTTGCAAGTGGCTGAAGCTCCCTGTCCTCTAAGCAGTACTTCAAGTCATTCAATCCTGAGAAAATAAACACATTTTGATTTCCTAAAAAATACCACCTTAAAACAATAAATCCCATTTCAGCTGAAGAATTGCTCAATTTCCCCAAAATCTTGGAAGTGGGGACTTATTGATACAATGCTCCAGTGTGTCAATGGTTTGAAAGAATTTTAGCAAGGCTAAAAATTTCAGTTACTTGCTTGGAGTATCTCCAGTTTGAAATGTCCAACCTGAGGTTCAGTAAGCCTTATCCTTATAAGCACCGAGTGATCATGGCTAAGGTGCCAGGGAGCAGAAAGTGGCCATTATTTTCAAACATTGAGGTGTAGGGAGCTCAAACTGGATTCTCAGAAACTTTTACTTCTAAAACCACTTTTGAAAATCTGGAACTCTTCATACGGGGAAATCAAATGGTGAGTATATGGGACCTGAAGCCATCCCCAATGAATCCAACCAGCATGTCACAATTCTATGAATTCATTTTTTAAGGGTGCATACTCACAGAATCACACAGAATCACAGAATATCCAGAGTTGGAAGGGACCCACAAAGGATCATGGAGTCCTATTTAGGCACAGGACAACCTGAAACTCACCTGAGTTGAGACAATGTAAGTTGGCACTACTTGGATATCTAGTGCTAAACCATTACACATTATCTCTTTCCACTCTGACACAAATTTTTCCTGGGAGCACAGGGGGATTTACTGCTTTGGGGTTTCTAAGGGCCAGAGCTGACTGAACATTCCTTGTGGCACTGAGTTGTATGGGAATTTAGCAAATGTCTCTTCTCAGGCAGCAGATCTCGTCTCGAGAAATCTTCCGATTAAACTGTCAAGCTCTTGGACGTGCAGCTAAAGAGAACAACAGAGTTTGAAGGAACATTTAAAGAAATATTTTTAATAATTCCCAGTGCAGCTAGGATGATGACACACACTCTGGTCCTAGAAAACTCTCCTGGCAGGCATCTAGGGTTTTATATGTAAATATAAATATATATTTACATATTTCCCAACATCTGTTTTGAATTTGTTTTCCCTTTGGTTCTATTTAAAGTATGTCCTCTCCAATTATCTCGAAGGCTGAAATTTGGAGGGGTCTGTTAATAAACTCTATCACTGCAGAGCCACAAGACAAACTCTCCTTTCCCAGCTTTTCAGACAGTTCCTCTACAGCTGTTCCTTTCTTATATTTCTAAGTGCAATAGTATCTCCCCAGCCTATGAAAGGAACACAGTTTTCTAAGTGGATTCCTGCTGGGTAGGATATAATCTCATCACCAGCTTCCAGGGGTTTATATTGAGTTGCTCTAACCCATTTGTCCTGGCAGCCCAGCTTTTTAATTGTTCCTCAGCATGACGTTTCTTTCAGAGATTGCCCTGCTATTAGCTCAAGGTCCCATCCACCGTTTCTGTACCAATGAAGAGAAGTTACTGCTGCAAGGCACCAGAGCTGGAGCTGCTGTTGCAGAACAAGATCATACCTTTGGCTAGTGACCCAAACAGTCTCCAAAGGAAAGGTGATGCCACGGCCAGGGTTAGTGCTGTAAAAGCACCTCATGAGCAAAGTTCAACTTGCTGTTGTGAGAAGGTATCAGGCAGTCTATAGAGCAAAACTAAACAGGACAGCGAACAAGATTTGGACCACATGAGAGAATGAGGGGCATTATTTGTGCTAAATAAATAGGATGAAGTGAAAGGGGAAAAGGCAAAAATAAAATATCAGGGTGAGTTAACACCAAAGTTTCCACATGGTCTTTGACAGAAAAGGCTTCAGCACTGGGTGTGCATTGTGATAAAGCTCAAGATTGAATTTTCAGAGGTGTTCAGTGTCAAAAAAACCTGAGTTCATCGATGGCAATAGAGCTGTTTGCTGAATGAAGAAGAAGGATGCTGTCTGTCCTGCAAGTGTTCCTGTGCCCAATACCCACAGCTGATTTTCTTGTTTTGATGGCAGTCAGCTATCTAATCCCTTCATGATCCTGGGCCTGATATGCTGCTTCTCAGTGTGAGCCCTAAGCCCAGCATATGAGTTGGGACAAGAATCCTTCTGCTGACACATTAAATTGTCTCGTAAAATGCTTCTCCAAGGAACAATTAAGAATCAGTGCAAGTACATATCATGTCCTTAGAAGTGCAGGGTTCTGTATGACCTGATGATACTGAAATCAGAGGGGTTTCTGCACTGATGAAATTCCAGGAAATATTGAGCAGGGGGCAAGGGCTAGAGAAAGATAGCCAGAAACAAAATGCTCAGATCATCTATCCAAAAAAAGTTACTTTTCCAGCCAAATTATGCAGCCTTTTATGAGAAAGATGTCTTGGTTTGGCAAGGAGGAAAAGACAGCTCCACCAGACAATAGTAATAAAAAAGCCCAAGTTGAACACTAAATAACATTAATCCAGGGGAAACACAAATTGTTCTCTTCTGTGTTGAACCTTTCAGTTAAAACCCTAAACCCAGTAATGCTGGGACAGGTAGCAGAGAGCCTGGGCTGATGCTAGCAAACACTAGAGTTTCTATTGGCTCAAAAAAAGCATCCCTGCAGCTTGGTTTCCAGAAGTATTTCATTAAAACGAGATGTGAATCACCAACATAAATGCTTGACTGAACTGATGAGCTTCTCACACACACCAACAAGAGTTCTACATGACTATTGGACTTCTCCCTTCATTGGACTGGTTATGACTTACCCTCTAGCTATAACTGCGGCTCTGGTGTTGCAAAGTTTATTATTACACGTTTATGGAATCACTAGCAAATTTATCTGTAAATGCATTTGTCTGCAATAACTAAATCTGTCATCTCTTCCCCTGAGTTTAGCACCTTACTTCCACAGTCCCTGAAGTCTCTAAATAGAGTCCAATCTTCTGTGAGAAGAGACACAACAACAAATCAAATTCAAACTTCTCTGAATCGAAATTGTGCTGCATCACTCCACTCTGAATTTTGCTTCTCTTGAAAGCACTACAGCATGGCTGTGGGCACCATCTGAGAGCCTGCGGCAGCACCAGAATAGAGCTGTCTCCCACTGTGTTGGCACAAATCCTCTCTCCCTGCACCAGTGACTTGGGGCTGGTGAGCTTTGAGGAGCAGAATGAAGCCCTCCTGCAAGTTTTTGTGCTGGCTTCCAAGCGCTTTTCTGATACACAGAAGTGTCACTCAGCATCAAGCAGAGCTACTGGTGTGGGCTGGTCCCTGGACTTCAGCAAATCTATCACAGAAGTGAGAAGGATCCCTGACATTATCATGTGAGGCACACACATAGGCATTCAGATTGTTGACTTTCAGAGTTAAAGGAAGGGTTATAATGGACAAGACTAGTTGTGGCTGTATTAAAAAAACCCACTACTGCTTTTGTCACTAGATGGTGTAGCTCTCAGGTCTCCTGTCTTGCTTCCTTGCTCCTGTCTTGCCTGATCCACAAAACTTCAACAATTCCTAAGAAACACTGGAATCCCCATGGATTGGGGGGTCTTCCCCAAAGAAGACCAAGTCTGATTACAAACTCCCTATGTAACTTCAGCTAAGGTTTATCACTGTACACTTATCTCTCTTAATAAATTGGAAAATTAGATGCCCACCTCCCCATCCCACCCTGGAAGTGTTCATTCTCAGAGCTCTACAAACATAATCGCTTCTTTGTGCTTGCCACATATGAGCACCATTCCTAGCCATTCAGAACTTTCTTCCTAAAAGTCATTACTTTTAAAACAAAACAAATGGTTTGCCATCAACTTCACTTTTTTCCTAGTGTGTTTAAAAAAAAATAAAGTTTTTTTATAGTTGCTATTACAGAGGACACTTGAATTATATTTTCCACCACCAAGCACCCACACAGTTAGACGTTTTTCACCTCAGGTACAAAAACACACATGCCGACTTTGAATATATACCTTACAATTTCTGACTCAATTAGCATACAGCAGCTAATCATTCCCTTTGTAATGTATTAAAAGCTATTTGCCTTTCAGCATCGCTGGCTTTTTCCCTTTATTCCCATTTGCTTTTAAGACATCACAATGAATAAATCTAGCATCTACTGCCATGGTTTCTTGTTTTAAAAAGCTCAAGAAAGACAATATTAATTAGAAAAATGAAAGCCTTTTTTTGCATGGTATTCAAACCTTGGATCCTAATCCAAACCACCTGTAATTTAAAAAGCAGAATATACACCACAGGTATCTTGGCTGGCTGCATCAAGGGTGAAGTTTAATCATGTCTTGCTCAGAGCCAACGTTAGGACATTGCAAACCATTTCCTTTGTTTTAACAAGTCCCCAGCACACACAGCATACCTAACACCCAGTTTTCCAAGAAAAACAACCTAAATCCTTCTGGTTATCAAGGGAACTCCTAAACAATGAAAACTCACTCCCTTTTTGCCTCTTACCAGCTGATTACACTGGCTGCTTAAAGCTGTCTCACCCAAGTCATCCCACAATTGACTGCAGTGGATGGCCTTCAGTCTTTTTTGCCCAAATAACCTCTGAATTATACCAACATGAACATTAGCATTGTCAAGAAACTGTCGGTCTCTGCCAGAGAGGGGAAAGGACCATGACCATCTGCCTCTGGGCTACAAATGAGTTGTGCCCTGTCTGGTCAGCCAGCCTGTTCTGTCTCACCTGCAGCACACCTGGCCCACAAACCTCATTCATCTCCAGCCGTGAAACCCCAGTCAGCTATTCTTCTCCACCAGCCATTTCTATAGCTGAAAGCTTTGGCTGCTTTTCAGTGCCAAACGCTTCGTAGCACAGGAGTCTCTGCGGCCACCCACATTACATTCAAATGTACAAACGAGCCAAGAAGCTTTGCATAAACATCTTGGTACAATGTGCTGAGATGCTGCTGTATTTCTGCATGACAAGTTCATTACCATTTGGCCTCAGCTTATGCTGATGTACAGTGAAAAAGAAAAGGGAGAGGAACTCTTCACAGTTACATTAGTTTCATTTTATTTAATAAAAAACAGTATCAGATTAAAAATACAAACACTTTGGGTGATTATCCAGCGTTTTCCCCTGTGTGCCTCATATCGCTCAAACCAACCAAAGATTGGGAGAAAAAACCAAAAACACCACCAAACAATTTTGGCCAGAGCTGTAAAATAATGTTGCACCAATTAAATTACACCAAATATATTATTATACTTTTGAAATGGCTTTTAGACCAATAAATAAAAAAAAAGAGACAAATTAAAATAAAAAAGTCAACTTTGTATTACAAAAAAATTAAATTAAAATCACAACACTAATAATAACAATGTGCAGTCAAGTTTTTTTCTTCTCTTCTAGGAATGATAACATGCCAGTAAACATGTAACATGCCAGTAACATGCCAGTAAATCCCTACATAACATTTCCAGTTTGGCAGCAAGCAGTCACTCACTCATTCACATTTGTACACAAGGAAGCAGGCCTGGGCAAAAGCCTTGGGAGATAAGAGCCTTTGGGGCACTCCTCACTTCCCTGTCCCAGTCAGCTGAGTTCCCTTCCCTTCATCCTGAAACCTCTATAAATCCATTCAAGGTTTAGCACCAGATCTAAAGGGAAGGTGTCAATCAGCATAACCCCACCAAAGTGATACTCCATCATGTCAACAGGACAGTGCTGACTTACCCCAGCTGAGGATCTGACTCTTGTGCTCCAGGGCAAAAGTTAAAAGCCATGGCTGGAAAGCACATCCTTGTTTCAGAAAGGCCATGGAGACTATGTTGAACTGTTTGGAAATGCAGCACAGCAAAGTTACTAACCCAATACACCGCCAAATAGGGTGTTGATTTTGGATGGGCTAAAAGAGCACATGCAGGGCTTGCAAGAAGATGGGACACCTGAAGAAAAGTACACATCTGTAGCAAAATAACCTGCAATTGCCCTTCCTGAGCAAATTTTTTTTTAACTAAAAGATGGTAGATTTAGATTACATATTAGGAAGCAATTCTTCATTGTGAGGGTGGTGAGGCACTGGAACAGGTTGCCCAGACAGGTTGTGGATGTCCCTTCCCTGGAAGTGTTCAAGGCCAGCTTGGATGGGGCTTTGAGCAACTTGATCCAGTGAAGGGTGTCCCTGCCCATGGCAGGCAGGTTGGAACTAGATGATCTTTAAGGTCCTTTCCAACCCAAACCAGTCTATGATTCCATGAAACGGACAGTGAGCCAGATTTCACTTGACTGCCTGAGAGCACACATCTCTCATAGTTTTCATGCTACTGATGCCATTAACTCCAGGGACAAATTTGGTCCAGTGTTTCACAATAAGAAAGGGTTCTCCATAGAGCCACATTAACTGATTTAGGAAATTCAAGTTCATTCATCTTTATGCTGGGCAGTCCAGTTGATTTTTAGGAGGAACCAGCAGACCATGATACCCCAAATAAGGAACCTGCAAGTGAAATAGCTCTCTGCCCTAGACACCAGTGATTTATGGGGTTATCCCCAGTTCCCAGGGAATCCCCAGAGGAACTGTATTCCATTTCCACACAAGCTCTAGGATTTTGGACACAGTGACTCCAATTCTGTTTCCTGTTCCAGTTACAGTGTAGGAGTGAGAACAGAGCTCGCCACATTACTCTTCTTCTCTGGGTATATATGTAGATTAAAAATTTTGCAACTGTGGATTATTTGACATCATAGGCTGAAACCTGCCACTTATTTGTACCAGTGCACCTCCAAGAAAGCCAGGTGCTATTTGCTCATGGAAATGAGACTGAAACGAACCTCAAGATTCCAGTTTGCCCAGGCCTGTCAAACACACAGTGCCTTTCTGACATAGGCTTACATTCAGGTTATCCAGTAGACCCATGTGGTACCTTTACGGGAGCTGAAGCCTTCAGTATGGATAGTTAGATATGTCTGGGAACACTAACACATATATTTTTTGGTTTTTTTTCAAACTGGTATCATTGCACACACAGCACCAGCTACACTAGATAGAGAGAGGCCTGCAAATTTTTATGCCAACTCTGTTATCAAATCTACCATTATAATTTCATTGCTTATTCTTTCTGCTCCTTTACTACCTACCTAGACACATTTTCATTTGGAGAAAGGCATCTTCCCACTAACTTTCTGACCTCTATCCATTTCCTACATGCTACTACCTTTTCCTTATCTAACATTCTGGTCGCAAACTACCTGTCACCCTCAAGTACTACAAGCTAACAGCAAGGTTGCACCATTTGCTGACAGCAACTGAACTCAAGATTGGAGGATCTATTAACCCTTGAGACCCTTTGTTACAGCCATCTTTGTCTGGGCATTCATCTGGCTGGCCATTTTGAAAGAGTCACAAATTGAACACACAGGTTGAAACACCTTAAAAGGTCATTTATCTCCTGATAACAACCTTTCCTTCCAGTTCCCATTATCATTTCTATGACTCTGTTTTTGTGGTAAGAGCAGTAGCTGGAAATAATTTGAGAGCCTCCTGCTCACTGAAGAGCAATGGCTGTTGAAGGGACCAGATCTGAATGCTTGCTCTACTGCTTGTCTGCATACACCTTGTGAAGTTATTCTGGGATGAGTCTTTCAAATTACCTATCCCAGAAAATGTTCAGAACCTCTCAGGTCACCCTGGTGGAAGAGGCCATTGCGACCACCTAACACAGCCTCCTGCATAATGTAAGCCAAAGATTCCCAATGTGCAATGCCTGTATCCAGATGGACAACTTCAGGGGGAGGTAAAGGCTCTCTTTCTAAAAGGTAGCCAAATTTGACTTGAAGAATTCAGCTCATCTCTTGATAAAGCTAACCCAATAATAATTACAAACCTCTCAAAATGTGTGTCACTCACTTCCAGTTTTAAATTTGTCTAGCTTTGACTTCAAGCTATCAAATCTTAATGCTTTTGTCTGCTAGACTCTGCTGTGCTTTCATCAGATATACAAAGACCAAAGGTTTTTCTTTGGTCAGGTAGCTAACATTTTGAGGGCACAAAATCAGAGAAGTGTGAGATGGCTTTGGGGCTACTTTACTAGTAGTTCAGCTAAGTAGGTACAGTCAGCTCCTTTGAAGCAAAACCTACCACTGTTGGAAAATCAGTGACCTGGCTTACTCCATCATAAAGGTACACAGAAACTCTCCTTCCCCATCCTTTCCATCGTCCTTCTGCTAGTTGAGCTTGTTGCAGATCTCTAGGGCTTTCTTGTAGACCTGAGTCACATCATCCATGTCTGTAAGAAGGGAAAAACTGCTGTCCCCAAGACGGTTGCGATAACGTTTTAGGTACTGCGGCCGTGGGCGGTTCTGAAGTCCTTCGAAGTCTTGGATCTGGAGGAAATTTTCAGCAGAGACACAGCTCCGTATCCTCTGTCTGTTTGGCCTGTTCTCTTGCAAATCCAGCAAATCAAAGGAGTCACTGGACAAAATACTGTCATCACTAATCACGCTGGATGGGCGACTGTAACTTCGAGGTAATGCATCCCCAGGCAGGACCACTTCTTCCATGGCCTCCAGCGTTGGTGTGTCTGGGCTAATCAAGGCAGACTCAGTGCTGCTAGTAGAATACTTGCTGTTATGCTTCAAGATGCCCTTACGCCTACAGGAATGGCTGTAAAATCCATTTCTCGACGGCTCTATGACTCCTGGAGAAGTGTCACTGTTTACTGTCTCATCGTTATTGTCCAAGAGTTCAGAAGACTCACTTCGTTCTGGAGAGGAGTAATAGCCAGACTCTCTCTGCTGAGTCTTCTTTAAGATTCCTTTTTTTGGCATTAGTGAAGACTGCTTAGTGCCATATTTGCCTGCTACCTCTACCTCCACAACACTTTTAATGGCTACGCCAGTCCTACACAACTCTTGTTCCAGCTTAAAAGCAGAAGGTAACACTGGGCTGACCACTCCTTCAATGAAACCTGCACTGTGAGATCGATGTTCACTGTTGCTCCTTTTCTTCAGGATGCCTTTGGGTCTCTTGGACGTGGGTTTGGATGCATTTTCAGCTCCTCCTTCCTGGATGGACTGTGCAATGTCATTTTCCTTCTTTGATTTTTTCAGAGACCTTTCTCTCTCTACTGTGACTTCAGGACCTTTGGGCTTAGAAAGGCACTTCATTTTGGTATCAGTCTCTGGTTGGAGGCCAGTAGAACGGTGATGCCAATCAATGAACCTTGCCAGCAATGGGGACTCAGAGTCCCTCATGGCATCACAGTCACAAACACTACTCTTGTAGCCCCAGTTAACCCACCAGTGGTTGGCAATGTCTTCAATAGTTGCTCGGCGTTCAGGGTTCACCATCAACATCCACCTGATAAGACCACGCGCATCTGTGGACAAAGAACGGAATATAAAATATTTAGAAAATAGGTATTCTTAGATTTGTCACTTTAAAATGGAAGTGTGAAGCCAATCAACAGGCAAAGGGGACAAGGATTTGGCCATCAGTTAATATTGGAAAATGCATGTGAATACCACTTCTTAACAGAAGAATAAGATTCATCACAGGAAATACCATGAATCACAGAATGTTAGGAGCTGGAAAGGACCTCAAAAGATGATCTAGTCCAACCCCCCTGCCACAGCAGGATTCCCTAGACCAGTTTACATAGAAGTGCATCCAGATGGGTTGTGAGTATCTCCAGAGCAGGAGACTCCACAACCTCTCTGGGCAGTCTGTTCCAGTGCTCTGCCACCCTCACTGGGAAAAAATTGTTTCTTTTATTCACACGGAACCTCCTATGCTTCAGCTTACAACCACTGTCTTTGTCTTGTCACTGGGCTTCACTGAGAAGGGCCTGACCCCATACCACGGACACCCACCCTTCATATATTTATAAGCATAGATGAGATAACCCCTTAGTCTCCTTTTCTCCAAGCTAAAGAGACCCAACTCCCTCAGCCTTTCCTCATAAGGAAGATGGTCCAGCCCCTTCACCATCTTTGTGGCTCTGTGCTGGACTCTTTCAAGCAGTTCCCTATCCTTCTTAAACTGAGGGGCCCAGAACTGGACACAATATTCCAGATGCGGCCTCACCAGCGTAGAGTAAAGGGGGAGAAGAACCTCTCTGGAATCCCATTGGCCCTCCTGGCCACAAGAGCACACTGCTGGCTCATGGTCATCCTTCCATCTACCAGTACCCCCAGTTAATGAATATATTGAAAAGTACTACACTGGGTTATCAAAAAAAAATATTTCTATGGTATTACTTAGTGAATAGCTCTATATTACTGAACGAAATCACCAACCTATCAGTTCTAGTGATTACAAAATTTATAGGAAAACAAAGAAGAATTGGGATATTTTGAATGATCTACACATTATTGCTTGTGTATTTACTTTTTCCAAAAATAATATAGTCTTCTGTACATTTTAAAGGTATATTTTCATAAAGAAAGCAAGAAGCAAGAAAATTGAAAGGGATAGCAAAAAAAATGATACAAGATAAATATTCATTTAAATACAATACGTACATAGATGTTTAAGGCTGGAAGGAGTCATTATAACCAATGCCCTAGCCTTAGCTGATGCTCTTCTGTCATGTGACTGCTTAATGTGTTATTCTCTAAGCAGAAGTAAATTCAAATACGGTGACAGAAATTCAGATTTTGGCCTGCCTTCTTGGATAAGACACAGAATTGCTCTGACTATTCAGCTTCTCTTTGCTGGTGATACACCACAATGTAGTTAGAGGACTGATCTGTACCAGTATGTTGTATCGGTTTACAGCTTGCCTGAGCAATTCTACTTGCAATAGCTAACAGACCTTCCACTGTCATAGATCTACTTAAAAGAGCCCATTACAGGTTCCCCAAGGCAATAAAATCTGCTACAAAACTTTAATTTCAAAAAGGCTTTTGGTAAATGCTGTACCCAGATGGGAATTCATAGCAGATGAAGTCAGTAGGGGAATGAGAGATTTTTTTTTTTCTTCATCATTCTAGTATGACACCAAAACATGTTGAGGCCAGGCAAACCCACTGTTCTGAACTTCTGTCAGCTTAATACCTTGCCCCCACTTCTTTTTTATACCTGAGGTCTGTGTTGGCTCACGATATTCTCCACTGCTGATCTGCCTGATGAGATTTTTGTGATCGAAGCCATCAAAGGGCATCGTTCCATAAACCAGAGTGTAAAGCAGTACACCAAGGGCCCAGCTGTCAACCTGAAATACAGAGACATGTATGTGAAGCCCAGGAAAGCTGATTCTCACCCTTCTCCCTGCCATTAGCACCACAAGAACAGCTGCACCAACTGATGGGCAAACCAGTATCTAACATCTGACTAACCACAGGGAAAGCAAACAAAAACGAATGAAAGTAGTTTGAGAACTTTCCATACAGGAGAGACCCAAGCAAACCCACATGTGCAACAACACTAGCATTAAGATTAACCCTTAAGAATATTATCATCAAAGGCATCCCCACAAAAAAGCTGACCCTTCTTACCTCTGGGCCTCTGTAAGGTCGTCCATTAACTATTTCAGGGGAAGCATACAGCGGACTTCCACAAAAGGTTTGCAGAAACTTGTCTTTGTGATAAAGGTTGGAGAGTCCAAAATCGGCAATCTGCAAATACAATTGCACAAGGCATCTGTAGTATTAGCAATATTTTAATGCAACAGAAAAAAACCCCTTTATCAAGAAAGACTTCGCTATCTTTGACCCTGTGGTAGGGCAGGGATCTTGACATGGATAGTATCTCAAGTTCCCTTGCCAATCCATTACGCTATGACATTTGGAGTTATTTCTCTAAAGATCCTCTAGAGAAGGAGAAGGAGAAGGATCCCCAGGTTAAATCCTCCAGATTAGGAAAAAGGATGCTCTGGTTCCATTCACAGACAGGCCACTGACTGAATCCATAACCATCAGTCAGTAATTTTATCCTAGATGATTTGCATATGCTTGCAAAGACAATCTCACACTGGGAGGCACTGGGCCTGCTACGCGCTGATTGCTCTTCATCTTGTAGAATCATTAATACCAAAGGAAAGCAAGCAGAAATACTACCATCCTTATCGCGCACGTGCAAGCCAAAAGCCAAGACCTTTAAATCCACCAGGAGGAATGAGGTAGGACTGTCATAGGAAATTAAGCATTACAGAAGAAAGTGATTTTTTAAAATCATCTGGAATTTAGCTACACTTGAAGGAGAAGGAAAGCAAGGCATTCGCTCACTGTTCATGATTCAGGGACTCTGGCTGAGCAATCTGAGCTTTTAAGCACATGAGACGTCCATCATGAGATAATAAACACAAGTCTGGTTCCTAACTGGAAACAATGGGCCAAATCCGGCTTTCCCAACACAAACAAAACTTCCCTTGAGATTGTTGGGAATTTTGCCCATGTAGGAATTGCAGAATCAGGTCCAAATATTTTGTTTACTCCAGTTCTCTGTTCTTGTTCTTACAAAACAAAGTCTGAGGATAGCAACACTAAATACTCCCACAACCTTTGCATTTCCTTTGTTTCTCTAGTACAAGGCAACACATCTCATTTTTTATCTTGTTTAAAACCCAAACGCTTCTGTTTCCCAGGGATTTATTACTGCCCACTATTGGCATAAGGTATACATAAAAGACAAAAAGCATGGGCATAAAAGAGGTACTACAGAGAGATAGGAGTTTTCTCTGGGTTTTCTTCACCTTATTTGTGTCTTTTCTACCAGAAAGAAATTAAATCCCTGGAATTTTCACAAGAGAAATTTCAAGAAAACACAAAGTGAATGGAAAACAAAAGGATTTTCCACAGCATTATTCACTCCTGCCTTTCTAAGATGTGTATCATGAATGCCTCTAATACCCTTTTAATTACGATGTTTAGTGAAATCTTGGGAGACATAAAGGCTTTGTCTCTACTTCCTGAAATCCCACAGCTACACCTAAAAATATCACAGTTGAGACCAAAATGAACAAAGTTAGTGAAGTGTAGACAGAAGTTCCCCGTTTTTGTTTTTTGTCTCAAAATATAAATATATATATACACAAACTTCAAAGAGATATAGATACTTTCACATTAGAAATATCAACTTTTTTCCCCACATATAAGATTTCACACTTCACTCTCTCCTATTTTGATGTTCTGCTTGTGCAGGTGTTCCACTGGCAATTTGGACTCATAATATCCTGCTCAAAGAGCAGCTGATTCCTGTTCATTAATGTTAATTCATCTTACCACATCCAACCATAGTTTGAAATCACTCAGTCCCTCAAACAGTGTATTATCAAGCTACAGCAGAAAATTCAACCCTTAAATAATTGTGGTTTGTAAAATCTTCATTGTAGGCTGGAATGTCATTGAAAACAGCTGGTGTACAATTGCAGTCTGCAAACATATTCTCATGGCTCAGATTGCACTTAATTGCCTGAAATTCCACTTTCTTATCAAGTCACCCTGCCTGGCTAGCAGGAAGTTGGTTTTAAGCCTTATGAAGTGTGCCCTGTCAATCAGGGGATGAATGGGATCATTTCAGTGTTAGAAATTCCTGATGGTCATTGAGTTTTATTTTAGTTCAGGATGCAGCTAAGACAAGGACAAACACTGCACAGTGTGATTCCTTAAGAAAATACATTCTCTTAACACCATGGAATGTATAAAATGCATGTGGATGTGCATGAATATATATACATAGGGATACACATACCATTGTTCACACTAAGAAACTTTCAGACTTGGGCATTCATGTTTTCATTTTGACCATTCAGGAAAAGAGTATTTATGTTACAGTCCACTCCCATACTCACAGACTGATGTTTATCAGCTTTTCCCATTAAAACTGTCATGCCCCCCAAAACAAGATTAATAGAAGCCAACATTACTTCATGTTCTTGGCACTTAAATGGAACTAAGGCATCAAGTCAAAAAAACTTCCTAAATTGGGAGGAGCAGGGAAGTGGACTTTTATTCCCTTCACTTCAGGAGGTGTATGTTTCATATTTACTGTTAGCTATGATAAACCATATGTAATTTAAGTGTGGACTATAAATTCCATGAAGTTCACACTCACGGAAATTGTCAGTTTTATCCAACTTAAGAATCTGTCTCTTTGCAGTGTGGATAAAGAAATAATTAGGTCCCTTAAAGCAAATGAAATGTATGTGCAGTTGGTGAGACTTCCAGCAAGGTAAATCCCAATTACATATACTTACTCTGTATATATGAAACCCTCATGGGTTTTTAGTGGTTAGTCTGATTGGTGTCCCCTTACTAGCCTAAGAGAAAGTGCAGTTAGTAGGATTATGTTACTATTATACTTGCATTTTTCTCTCCTTCTATCACTCTGGGGTTGATCATACAATTTATGTCAAGCTCTGCTAGACATCTCTTTTAGATGCAATTCCCAGCCCAGGAGCCACTACTACCCTGCTATGAACAAGAAGGCCCCCTCCATCATGTCAGGCCGCATGGCAGAGGTGTCCCTGGGGACAGCTTGTGTCACAGGGTGGGGACATAATATTTTTATAGGCTGGCAAGAGGCACTAATTCCCTGGCTGCTGCACTGGGCAGCAGTTTCTCTCCACCTCCCTGCATGCTCGGGGGCATTTTGGGAATTTAGGCACTGGGGAGAGCTGCAGTGCTCAGGTGCTCCTCAGGCCAAACTGCAGGAGCTATGGCTGAAAGGAGGCAGATACATCCTCGCTTCACTGCTATTTCTTCTAGTAAATTCACACCTAAAATAAACTAAAAACTAGCATCCTCAGTCCTTTCAAAACTAATGAAGAGAAGATGGCACTACCGGGAGAGTTTTTGGAAGATCATTAAAGGCACATGGCAAAAGCTATTGTGAATCTCTCCCATCCAAAGCAAATACCTCTCTTCTGCTCTGCAAGGGTGTAATGTCTTGGAAAGGTTTAGCTCTAGTATTGTGCCCCACTGCTGACCTCCACAGACAGGTTAAGATCCAGGAGAAACATTCACACTCAGGGTTTCTGCTAGATAGTTGGGTGCATATCTGGGGAGCAAGTCAAGGTACTGTTTGATTAATTGACTGGATGAACTCCCTGTGGCTATAGTCTGCATAAATACTCAGTCTCACAAGTATTCTGTGATTCTGTGTTTAGAACTCATGCTATTCACTTGTGTTTTCTGCATATAGGGGTTTTAATTAATAGTTTGCAGGATCACAGAATCACAGAATGTTAGGAATTGGAAGGGACCTCAAAAGAGCATCTAGCCCAACCCTAATCTACTCCAACCAGTGCAGGATTTCCTAGACCAGTTCACACAGAAGTGCATCCAGATGGGTTTTGCGAATCTCCAGAGAAGAAGACCCCACAGCCTCTCTGGGCAGTCTGTTCCGGTGCTCTGCCACCCTCACTGGGAAAAAAGAATTTTCTTTTATTCACACGGAACCTCCTATGCTTTAGCTTACAACCACTGCCCCTTGTCTTGCCACTGGACTTCACCGAGAAGGGCCTGACCCCATACCACTTACACACACTCTTCATATATTTATAAACATAGATGAAGTCACCCCTTAGCCTCCTCTTCTCCTAGCTAAAGAGAACAGCTCCCTCAGCCTTTCCTCCGAAGGAAGATGTTCCAACCCCTTAATCATCTTTGTGGCTCTGCGCTGGACTCTTTCAAGCAGTTCCCTATGATGGAGAGTGGCCTGGCAATGACTTCTGGCAGCTCCCTCAGCACCCGCGGGTGCATCCCATCAGGACCCATGGATTTATGGATTTCCAGTTGGCTTAACTGCTCCCTAACCCAGTCTGCATCAACCAAGGAAAACTCCTCCATTATCCTGACTTCATCTGGGGGCTCAGGGGTCTGAGGCTGCTGAGCACAGTCTCTAACAGTATAGACAAAGAAGGCATTCAGTAACTCCACCTTCTTTGTATCATCTGTCACCAAGGCACCCACCTCATTCAGCAAGGGGCCTACATTGCCCCTAGTATTAGTTTTTCCTGCAATGTATTTGAAGAAGCCCTTCCTATTGTCCTTGACCTCCCTTGCAAGGTTTAATTCCAGAGAGGCCTTAGATTTCCTAGTTGACTTCCAACATCCTCTGACAATAGTCTTATACTCTTCTCATGCGGCCAACCTTTCCTTCAATGATCTGTAGACTCTCTTCTTCCACTTGAGTTTGTCCAGCACTTCTCTACTTAACCATGCAGGTCTCCTGGCTCCCTTCCTCGATTTTCTACGTGTTGGGATGCTCTGATCTTGAGCTTGGAAGAAGTGGTCCTTGAATGTTAACCAACTCTCTTGGGCCCCCTTATCTTCTAGTAGCTTGTCCCATGAGATTTTCCCTAGCAATTTCGTGAAAAGATCAAAGTTGCCCCTACTGAAGTCCAGGGTTGTGATTCTACTAGGTATTCTGTTCCTATCACACAAGATCCTGAACTCTACCATCTCATGATTGCTGCAGCCAAGGTTGCCCTCAATCTCTACCTCTCCAACCAGACCCTTATTGTTAGTGAGTATCAGGTCCAGCAGCGCTCCCCTCCTAGTGGGCCCATCCACCATTTGCATCAAGAAGTTAGAATCAATGCACTGGAGGAACCTCCTGGACTGTGAATGGCTGGCTGAGTAGGCTTTCCAGCAAATATCTGGGTAATTAAAATCCCCCATAAGAACCAGGGCTGGTGATTGCAAAGCTACTGTCAGCTGCCTGGAGAAAGCCTCATCAACTTCCTCATCCTGATCAGGTGGCCTGTAATAAACACCCACAACAGTATCACCCATGCTAGCCTGCCCATTAATTCACACCCACAAACTCTCCACTTGCCCCTCATCCACCCCTGGACAGAACTCAATACATTCTAGTTGCTCTCTCACGTAAAGAGGAACTCCACCACCTCGCCTTGTTGACCTGTCTTTCCTAAAAAGGACATAGCCATCCATGACCACATTCCGGTCATGAGAGCTGTCCCACCATGTCTCTGTAACTGCCACCAGATCATAACCCCTTGACCTCACATGGATTTCTAACTCCTCCTGTTTATTCCCCGTGCTGCATCCATTGGTATATAGGTATTTCAGAGACCAAGCTGAGCATGCCAATTCTACCCTGGGAGGGTGGGAATTACGTCCCTGAAAAACATAATTATATACCACAGATCAGGTCTCTTTCTTTGCCTCATCACCCTCCTGGCCTGTAGACCTGCAGAACTCTTCAAAACATGAATTCTTCATCAGCTTCCAGACACTGGTGTTTCCCAGTTGCCAAACTCTAACACAACTCCATTTCCGGAGACTTTTACTTCCTATCGTAACTCTTTAAGAAAAAAATACTATGTGTCCATATACTGCTTCATGACATTCATTCAATTAGCTAAAATTTAAGAATGGTTTCCAAGTTACTGTAGTATCAGGTAAAATGGCTTCAGGCCCTTTTAAGTCAGGTAATAATTTCTAATGGATTACTTGTCCTCGTTACTTTCTGTTCTAAAAGTATTGCTTAAGTTGCTATACATGGATCTACCTTTACAACAGCTTATTTTTTCTTCACATTACTATGACATGGTTTTTTATATCCTAATGTATAGATCATTGGCTTCTTTATGCATTTAATTGCATGTTGCACCCAAGAACAAAGGGATTCCTTTCATTTTCTCATTCTTAAAATCAAACTACAATTTTGTAACTGAATGAAATATAAATATTGAGAAAGTACAGATAAAACCATCATTACATTTCTAGAAAAAGCTTTCCACTAAGTAATTGAAGCCATCAGTCAACACCGAACCCCAAACTGCATGTTTCTTTTTTCTACCTAAATAAATCATATATGGATACTCCCAGAACAAGGATCTGATAAAGTTATTCCTAATAAATAATTTACAGCTCCATATGTGTTTCCTTGCCAACGGTTACTGTTTAGTGAAACACAGAAAAAGTAGGAAGTAAAATTCTGTGCTAATAACATAGAAACCACAATGATATATTCAAAGCTTCAGCATCAGTGGCAGCATGCTTAGCATCAAGTATTCAAATCTGATCTTAGTCACAAGGTGTTAAAAAAGAAAAAGAGAGCAGGGAGAAAAAGGAAAACAATACTACAAGTTATCTCTTAAGTAATCCAAATTCAAACACTAATTGATAGTAGGATTCAGGAAATGCCAAATGCTTCCCAAGTTCGGTCTGGTTTTTGCTTCAGGAGACCCTTTGTAGAAATAGTTACCAGGGACAGCAAGGGAGCTTGCAGCCACCTACCCATGGCAAGGCAGCGTGGCCCACCCAGAGGTGAGCCTTACAGTTTGCAGAGACATAACTGAGGAAAGGCTGGACATACAAAAAATACCTACACTGCAGCTTAAACACAATTCAGGTCAGGAAGAGGGAAGCCTTCAAGAAAAAGATGTCCAAAAGACTAGAAGGGATGTGGGGAGTCACAGCTACCGAAATGTATTCCACAGCAGCGCCACTGGGTATGGCAGCTGCAATGCATCTGTGGTTCTGAAGGCCCTGGGTCACCTCCACGGTCTGGACTTGGAACACCAAGCTACCTACCCCTGCCCCATCCTCCTACTCTCCCCACAGAATGATTAGACTCCCATTAAGAAGGCAGGGGAGGGAGAGGAGGCTTCTGACAAAGCGTAGCTCCCCCGAGGGCTGGGGAAGTGATTGGTTTTGCATATGAGAAGCACAGTGCTGAGATCCAGGCCACCGCAGCTAGCGAATTCCGCAAATTCCACTTTTCTCTCAAGAATTCTCTGATTAGCTGGGAAGATAGTTTGGCATGTAATGTGGAAAGAAAGGTCATCCTGCCTGCGGAAGCCAGTTTTGTATACAATGTCCTAGAAAGGCTACTTTTTGTTTTCAGCACTGCTGAGAACAGCTTGGGCTCCTGCAGCCAGCGTCCCTGCTGGAACAGGAGCGAGGAGGTTCACTCTGACATTGGATGTTAACAGTGAAACGTCAAAGTATTGCACTGGATGGGCCTTCTGTAAAACACTATTTTTAGATACCACATATTTATCTGCCTTTAATCCGCTAGTTGATCCAAGTTAGCTTCTGTCATCAGCATTACACAGATGGCAACTACCATATGTTACTTTCCATTTCCATTGCACACCAGCTTAAAATGAAGACAAACTCTCCAGCGTGAAGTGCAGAAGGTAGTCTGTGCAGCCCTGTGGCTTTCGGGGGAGACAAAATGAAGATACAGGCTATTTAGATCTTTGCCTAAGCAGGGAGCTCCTCAGTTATTTTGTTAATTAAGCAAGGACACCCAAGCATCAGCAGAAATCGGTGTCCTTCCCTCCGTTTGTCAGCCCACAGATGAGTGCACCCAGCCACTCTCACATCCTGCTACCCAGGGACGAACAAAGTTGAAAGTGAAACAGATTCAGCCACCTGGAAACTACTCTCATCTCTTCATTACTTATATTTGTGCTACAGCTACTAGGAAAAAAAGAAGAAGAGAAAAAAGGTCATTCTCAAGTTTTCACTGGGGAGAAATGACATGGAAATGACATCACTATCCAAAGTATACTTTTGTGTCTGGAGTTCCAAGGCCACTTCCTAATGAAGCACATGTGCTTCACGAGGTTTATTTTGAAACTCTATTTGCTTATTTTCCATCCATGATCAAAAAGACATTGAGTGTTCTGTAGGAGGCACTTGAACCCTGTAGACCAGGAGAGGTTTTTTTCCTAGTCCCAGCAGCAGCCAGCAACAATATCATTCATACGATAAACCCAACTGCATGAAATGCTCTGCTGTTTCCTACAAGTAAACATATATTCCTTTAGGAATCATTGCCCTTGGGTGGCAGGACAGGGTCTTCCCCCACAGATTGTGCAAAGCTTCATTTAGCATGTGTGACTTGTCAGCAGTAGTGCTCTTTCCCCAACCTCCAAACCCCTGAGCCTCTTGCCAGATGCTGTTGCTTAGTAGCTGTTGCCATAACACTGGTTCTTCTAATAGTTTGGACAAAAATTTTACAAAACAAGCAATCCATTCTGAAAAACTGAGAAAAAGAATCCTACCTTAATATTAAAATTGTCATCAAGAAGGATGTTTTCCAATTTTAGGTCCCTGTGGACAACACCATTCTGAAACAAGGAAGAAAAAAATGGGAGAAAACATGAGAAAATATTGGAAAAATTAAAGGTGAGCTGGCAGGGTGGTCTTTGCATATACATTTCAGGGCTGATTTCACTGTCATAACACTCTCAGCCCAGTGACTAGTGACAGGCGATCTATTAGTCACTTGGTGTGTGGTTAAGGGAAGAATGACTGGAATCTGTCCTCCCACAAAGACTCTAAAACAGCAGGAGGAGGGCAGGGGGGAGGGTGTGGAGGTGGAGTGCAGGGCTGGGGGGTGTCTTTTTGGAACTTAATTTCAGCCTGGATTCTGCCCCCACTGTGTGAAAGCAATATATTCTTCCCAGGCACCAGAAAACAATATCTGTCAATGACGTTAGTCCTTGCAAAAGCCCTCATTCCTCCAAAGTGCAGCCACATGGATTGGGGGTGTTATAAACCTAGAAGACTGTAAATGTTGGGGATGGAAGCAAACAAACTGGGTTTAGGTCAGCCTTCTTTAAAGAAAAAGAAAACTGTTAGCTGTTTGTTCCCTTTAGCCTCATGCACATTTTGGCTCTATGCAGTTAGTTCATAAGCAGGGATAAAAGGTCTAGCCAGTCAACTACCTTGGGTTTAACTGCTTTTATTTCATTCTAGTGGGTACCATGATGGATGAAGTCATTAGCAAAGAGTATCTTTCCAGTGCTCCTCCTCCATCTGGAAAAGTTACTTTTGTCTGTCCAGAATGAGTACACGCTAAAGCTCATACATGCACACTTGTACCTTTCTCTTGGCTTTTTTCTTTCAAATATTTTCTCTTATTCAAGTCATTCACTTGCATATTCAAATTGCAAAGTATCACTTGTTTGACTCTATTAATATTAATGGTGTAGGAGTTCTATGGGATGCCTTTTCCAGTTAATGTTGCTTTTTTTTTTTAATGTCAAGAGAATTATTTTCAAGGCACAAATGCACTGTAGAGCTAATGCAACGGAGTGGCTGGTATATGCTCTAACACAGGAAAACTTTCTTAGTCTTCAAAAACAGGCAGTGAACTACTGTAGCACCTTTAATGAAATCCTCCTGTGTACTGATAGAATCACATGTTGTGGTACTTAATAAAGAATGCTGTTGCCTCAGACATGCTTTGAAATATATGTCACTAATCACTCTTCAAATAGCACTTTTTATTATCAAATCCTTTGCTTACCTTGTGACAGTAATGTACAGCAGAGACTATTTGTCGAAAGAAGTGTCTTGTCTCTCTTTCACTTAATCGCCGCCTCTCACTGATGTAATCATACAACTCTCCTTTACTTGCATACTCCATGATGATCACAATCTTATCTTTATTTTCAAACACTGCACAGGATAAAAAAACAATCACAGTTGATTCGGTATGTTCAAAGACTGACACTTAAAGGTGTGAAGAAGACTCAGGATGACTGAATGGACACATGAGCTAGCAGTGGCTGAAATGTCTCTGGAGCTGTATAGCACTTCTTGGTATGGCTCTGCACCCTATCTCATGCACCAAACATCCTCAAGTTTACTCATCTCCTGCCTCCACTGCATGTCCCATTGCATGCTGTAGATAACGCCCTTGGCCACCTGCACAGAGCCAGCAGCAATGCACAACTCCCACGCAAGCAGTGTAAGGAACATTTATCTAATACACATCACAACTTGACCGTTCTTTGGGGCTGAGGGTACTCAGCTGTGCCCCATGCTGCCAAGGACTTCACCGGGAGTTGCAGATAACCAAACATTTAATCTAGCAAAGCAGCCTGTGAGTAGTCTCAAATTGCCATAATGCCCTGGCTGCTAAATAGATTTTCCCTTCTAACATTGAAAATCCACTGCAACCCATTGGAAACTTCCTGCACCTGCCATAAATAACCCCTGCTCATATTAAAACATGGGGGTTTTACTTTTCTTTTTATCTGTGGCAGCAGGCTGCTGAGGCTAGGTCACGCTTGCAGCAAAACATCTGCAAATTAATGAGGTTACAGGGGTTATTACAAGCGGATGCTAGATTTGACCAGCCCTATTGGAATGATGCCTTCCCATATCTCTTTAACAAAGCTAAAGCAGTAGTCCTTAGGGATTATTTTGGGTTCTTTTAAAAAAATTTTAAAAATAAAAAATAAACAAAACCACAAAAACACCCCCCCAAAAAACAAGCAAACAAACAAAAAACCCCAACCCAAACAAACAAAACCCCACAACTCCAGCTTTTGCAGTAAATTGCAAAGCTGCCTCTCTCAACAGAAGATATTTGCTGCTTTTAGGCTTTGTCTCATGTCCTCTCACAGCCTGTCACTCAATTCTACAAGTCAAAGCCTCTGCAGCTCCCTCTAACACCCCTGAACCTCAGCCAAACAGCTCTGATAAAAGGGAGAGTGAACAGCCAGATAAAATTGGTCGCTTACTTGTCTGCTGGCCTCGATGTACCCCAATGCAGGGGCTCCTATTACAGTGGATCCTGTGTGCATCCACATTAGCAATAAACTTCAGAAACTGGAAGAGTCCTCTCTGGATAGATTATACTTACAGTATCCTCTCTAAGAATGACAGACTGGTATTATCTGGGAAAAACACGCTCTGTGTCATATAGGGAAGTGCTGTGATGTGTTACCAATAAAGCAGCAATGTGTGCATTCATTTCTCTAAGTTTGGAAAGCCTTGTTAGATAAAGGGTTGTTTAGGAAGGCAAAAAGAAATAGTTTCAGTAAGCTGAGACAAAATGCCACAGATTTAAGGGATGTGATTTAAAAAAAACAAACCCAAAACACAACAACAAAAACCTAAAACTAAAACCAAACCAAAAGAAAATAAAAACCTCAAAACAATGTCCCACCCCTCAGAAACCTAACTGATTCAATGAGTTAAGGGTTCTTATGTCATGCACATACAGATGAAGTCACTTGGCACCACTGATCTCAGTGGACTCTCATGGGAGTGCACATCCGAGGCAGTACCAGCCAAGGACCACACTAAGCCCAGAGGGACATTTGCCTCACCAGAGGGCAGAGATGGGGGTGAAGGGGCCCTTAGCTCTTCCTGCCCCACTTCCCTGACTGCTGATACCCTACCAGGGGTTCAGTTCTGATGATGACAGCAACAGCATTGCTATGATGAGCATTTTTCTAGCCTGTGTTTCTATTAAAGCTTTGCCTTCATCACTCAGTCATGACAGTTTTCTCAGATGATCCTTGATGTTCTGAAGTTTTAAATTCCACAATCTAGTTTTCCTGGACTAAAATTTGCCATACTAATACACATCATAATCCAGGTACATTTTCCTGCATTTCTACAGAAATTAAGTGGAAAGCACTCAGTTTGGAGCAATGCACATTTGAAGGTACTTTCCATTTCAAATATTCTCTCACGCCCTCTAGGAAACTGAGCTAATACCTTAATATTGAATTTAAGAAAGTATAAATCACTGTTCCAGACTTTGAATTTTTGTCACAAAACCTCACTAGAATCCATGAGAATAGAAGCATCCCAGTAACTTGTATCCAGGTTTCATTTAACCAGCACAGTGAGGACAAATTGGCACATTCTTTTTCTTCATGAGAGAGCATTGCGAGAAGGACACTGCCCATGAACTTAGATGACATCTAAAGCCATCTCAGCATGATCATAGCCGAAGGATTATAGAATTAAACAGCAATTTCTCCCTTCACCAAGAAGCAGAGCAGAATAATCTTTTTTTTTTTCGAGGGAGGTGGGAGATTTACTTTTTTCAACTGCATCACTTCATTTCAGAGCACCCCCATGATACCAGCTGAATCTCATGAGAGGACATGCAGCTACTTTCCTACAGAGAGGGAAGTGAATAGTGGACAAAAACATCTTAAATGAGAATTGCCAGTGAAGGAAGAGGGAGTGGAAAAGCAGTAGGATTTATATCTATATACACACACATATAATCTTAAAGAGGAATTCAGTGGTCAAAACTATCAGGCATGCAACAAGATGGCAAGTTTGAGATCATCAGCCACATACATTACAAATTTGCACATTAGTAGTTAGGATGCCAGACAGGCTTTATACTGACACTTATGAATTTCCTTTCTAAGCACAGTATGTAGCTTTACAAACATGCTCCAAGAAAGCATTGTGGCCAATGGCTGGGGGAAGAGAGAAGGGCATTAATTAAAGGCTGAACTGACTTACTGCAAATAATAATGAGGCAATAAATATACTTCCCTGTTAACACCTGGGCTGTAACCTGTGGGCTGATGACAGATGGATTGCCTCCATACAGCTTTTGGGACTGCTTGGTTCACTCTTTGTTTTTGCTGTGGATGATTTATGACCTGTCATCCTACTGCATATTCCAAAACTCACCCCCACCTAGAAGGGTGCCTGAACCCTGGCTGCAGCTACTGTTGACAGAGAAGCACAGCTTTGGCAGGACACTGTGTCCCAAGAATGTCCTGCAACTTGCTACTGATGGGATGACCATGTCCTACAAACCTGCTCCTCATACCCGATCAAGGTCAAGGAAAGGAAGGAGGTTACGTATAAGAAAGGTCAGGCTGCTCTTGCTTCTTTCAAACCATCAATACTCTGCAAACAGCTGGCCAAATAAGATAAGCAGAGAACTGTCAGTATCAACACCTAGATGTGGCAGCAGAAGAGATGGTCTGTCAGCTCCACATACTAAAGGAGATACCAGCAGGAGAAATGCTTGCTACGAGCTGGTTGTTATTTATTTCTGAGCCACTGTGTTTATTTTCACCATTCTGCAAGCTGAGTTACACTGACAGAACTGCAGCAAGACCTCAGTGTGGTGGGAGGGCTGCAACACTACCTCAGCCGTAGTGGTTAAGTGGTGCAGGGTAGTGCTTGCAAAATGGTAACACTCCTTTGTAGACAGAGCCTGTAGGGTGAAGGACTGACTTCTGAGACAGCTACACTTCCACCTGGCCACAGGGGACAAGGGAGGGACAGCACTGTGAGAGCACATCAGGAATGAGGGAGCAGGAACAAGATTTACCACAAGGTGTGAGGAACAACTGACTGCATCCCCTGAAAATGACCAAAGGTGCTGGGTAAATGTACGAAGACGTGGGCTGTGGCAATGCAGAGAGACAGCATCTTTCAGAGGGCTGCAAGTTTGCTTGGGCTTAGCAGAGGCTAAGAACAGCACTCTTACCCACACAGCAAAGGGTGCTTAAGATGCAGTGGTCAAAGAAAGATTTTTCACAGCTTTTCTTTAAACTACCCCATTAACTCTAATGTGTTTGTTTGTTTATTAAAAAAAACAAAACAGAAAGTTCTATACTTCTAGGCTAATAATTGAAATCAAATCTCTTGGCTTCAGACCTCTACAAAGAATATAACGTGAAAATGGAAAATAACCTCACTTCTCACTAACAAAGACTATTTGAGAGCAAGCACATTTTTTAACACCAAAAATCTGTCTCTTTCACAGGCTGTTCTACTATAGCAATAATTCTTGGATATAATCTCACCACTTATTTATATTTAGAGGCTGCGAAATGATGAACTCAGCTTCTATCTACAGCTTTCCATTTTCCAAATAGCACTGGCTGTGTAAGGACCTCTTGCTGATCAGCGCTCTTCAACTCTACTGCTAACTTCTTCCCTCTAGCTACACTAAAATCACCTCCACTGAAACTCCACAGGACAAGCTTGACACTGGATGAACACACTTGCAATCCCTTTTAAATTCTAAGATGGATTTTACCCTAAAAGTGTTGAAAGCCCACATGGACATGGTTTTGCAAACATCAGTCAGAGGGATGTAATAGTACATTGTACTATTGTACTCTATTAGGACAGCTCACTTTGGAGTTATTTACTACCAAATTCAAAAAGCAAAACAAAGCACCAGGCTTTCGCTCTTCCTCCAAGCTTACAGGATGCTAAAGTCAGAGTGAGTGTCGAGGGGGGTGGATTTCTTTTTCCCCCCTTAATGGACTACCTCCTTGTGGGCTGATTCCATTTGGTTTACATGTAACCCTAGGGTAAGGATTTTAGTTTGTTAGTTTAAGAGGGGCAGCCAATCTCTTCGCACTGGAACCATTTGAATTCTCCTCATGCCTTTCCTCTCTATCAGAGCAATCTTCTAAATTAGTTCCAGTATGTTGACATTCCTTCCATCTGGTGTCTTTCCATTCAGCGGTATTTTTATTACTCTCCCAACAGCCGCAGACAGAAGTACCTTTCCACTGCTACAAAATGCTCTTTTATTAAAGGTCAGCCAAATCAAAAGAACAAGCGAGTTTGTTTTTAATTTTGGAGATGCAGACTAGAATAACCTTTTCATTCAGAAAAGTCATGTATGACCCAGTTACCTCACTTGTGCAATAAAGCTCGAATTATTCTTCAAAAACACATGCAAGTACTGAAAAGTACTTTTTACCTTAGAAATTCAGCCCAATGTGTCTTCTGTGTTCTTGACTACTTTGAAATCTTTACAGCCCCTTGGCATATTTTTTATTTATTATTGTTATTATTTTATGGCTGTCTTTATTAATAGAGCATACAGCAGCCATGAAAATATCCAAGGTCCAATGTAGAAAAACCACTTGTATGCATACGCACAAATTCATGCATCTGCTTAATTATAATTGAAGATAGAGAGATATAAAGTATGTGTTCTAAAGCTAAGCTTGTGTTAAATTGTTTTTTGAATTATGGCCTTATTCAGCCAAATTGCACCTCTTCTTAAACTACAGGAATGTAGTTAAGATCCTGCAATAACCATTTTAAATCAGACAGCATGCTAGAATTTACTACTTAGAGAGGAGATTACAACAGAACGAGAACCATTATCCTTGCTGAGGTTGTTTTTCAGAGAATGAGACTGAGATACACACATTTTGATGTTCTATGTTTGAAAAAGGAAGGAAAAATTAGCATTGCTGATTTGGCCACAATAACATGTTACACCAATTGTCTTCTGCTTCAGCAAAGAACACATGAGATAATTCCTCTTTTTCTCTTAAATTATGATTACAAACTGCGAGGAACTTCAGACAAGCAAACATTTACACTGCAGTGGGAAGACTGTGTAAATAGAATCACAGAAATAACTTCATCATCACTTGCAACCAGTTTGACATTTGAATTCGACCTGCCAGCGATCTCACACATTTGAGTTCATGTCATGTCCAACAAAGCACTGTTTAGGCAAACACCTTGAATGACAGGAAATTCATAAAGGTAGGGCATGATAACTGAACAGTTAAGTTTGTTTACACTCGTTTCCTTACTATCACCAGACTGTAGAAATATTACTTTATGTTCTTGGACGTTATCAACTGAAAACAATGGGAATAAGGCACTTGAAGGTCAAAAGCCTACATAATTAGAGGAAATCAATTAGAAATGCAGTTAAATACTGTCATTGCTGAAGTGCTTTCTCTTGGCTAAATGAAAATAAAAATCATTCCAGCTTTTCAACTTTCACCATTCCTGTTTAAAGCCTAGTCACCCACATGATGTTTGCTTCAGGTGTTTTGCACACAGAAGGGTTGAAGCCATTAGGCACCAAAGTTTGTTTTGATTACATCTGAAAACCAGGAGAGAGCAGAAGCTGGGATTGCCTCTGTCAGCCTGAGACACCCAAAAAGCTGAGGATGGTGCAAGCTGCCATGTCAGTCCCCAGCTGCCTGCCCCATCAAGGGATGTGCACTGCAGCTGATGGCAGGGCACATTTGCCTGACCTGGTGCTGCCAGGTAGGGAAACACAGTTTGTCAGCAATGGCTCCTGTCTGTGCACCTTGCTGACTGCCACCCAGGCACATTTTTGGCAATGCAGCTGCTTTTCCTGACAACACGGTGACTTGACTGACACAACTCAAGGAGCCCTGCATTGGCAACAGGCCTTTGTGTCTGAAACACCAAGAGTGCATTTGCTTCTTGCAGCATGAACTCCAGCACAAAGTGTGAGATTGAACATGGCAAGCAAGATGAGTATCCTGGAATACTGGCCACAATCATTAGACACTCTCAGATCTTCTTCCATTGCCTTTGGAATTTGAAAGTAAAGAAGAGCTGAACCAGCTTCCTGATTAACCAAAGCACACAACCTAGCTCAAGTCATTGTAGACCGGTAGATACAGGACAGAGAATTCTGTGCTTTTTCTTAAGAATACCAAAAATGCAGCCTAAAAAAGAAGAAAGAAGTTCCTCTTAGATGGGAAATTAATTTTTTGTGCCTTGTTGCTGTGAAAGGTCCAGCATTGTTCTAAGCATCCTGACATCAATCCAGCAAAACACTTCAGCTCATGCTTTCCTTCAGTTACTCATTCACCTTAATGCCACTGTGTTCCATGGGCACCAAATTGAGATTCTAATATTTATTCATTCTTCAGGGAGTATCTTCATTAAACAATTTCTACAAACATGTTAGCTAATAATCTGTTCATTTTTAAGAGCATCTTGCAAATGCGTGGACTTTTCTATACAGCTATGCTGACCAAGGACAACTCTTCCACTATAGAGACATTCACATAGGCACTGTATTTCACATTACAAAGACTCAAGAGTTCTCTCCTGAATGTACTAAGTATTAACTTCACTCTCACAATTGGTCCAACACATGTGTAAATGTTTGCAGAATCAGGCCTGATGCTATTTCCCCAGTTTAACTTTTATAAAGTATTGCCAGATGAGACAGATTTTGCACTCAGGCTACCCCTGGAAAAATATGCTAGCTCTCAAAGGCTTTATTATCAAATCCTGGTGTTTTCAAGGCAAAAAAGAAGTAGGTCAAGGGAAGGGTGGGGGGCAGGAGGGAGACAGACAGATGAATGGACAGAGGCATTATTCTATAAATTAAAATTTATGTGCTGAAATCAGAACACTGCTAGCAAAGTCAGCTTCATTTATCGAATTCCTTTCAAGGAGTTTAAAGTCACTTGAGAGATCACTTCCCTTGCAGCCACGCTCGACAGATTGCCAATTACAGCCCTGCTGAGAGGATGGAATTTCTTTGGAGTCACAACTGTACATCTGCCCTCACAGTAATGGGCAAGGTACATACCTTTTGATTAGGTTATAAAAAAAATTTTGCCAAACTGGAAAGCTTTGTTTCCACACATCTGAATTTGCTCAGTATCAGGAAAAAAAAAAAAGTTGTGTTTACATAAAGTTGACAAATTCAGAGGTTAATTGCTTTTAAGCAGGCAGGTCAAAAGGATACCTAAACAAGGATCCTACTTAAGGAAAACATGTTTGTAAATGCAACACAAAGAGTTTTTACAGATATTACAGGGAGATACAACATTGTCCCTGTTAAGTTAGATCTGTGCAACCTGGCACCTACATAAAGCACTGTCAGATGTGCAGTGGTAGTCTGAAAACCTACAGTAAAAATCAGTGAGAGAGGAGAAGAATATCTGTGGGGTAATTTCAGTTTAAAAGTTAAGCATCTGGTCTAAGTTAGTCAGCTAGGCTCCATCTATACCCAACAGAAGCCTCCAGTATGTCATTTATCCCAACTATTTGGAAAAATATCTCCCAGAGGAAGCAAACCACCCCAGGTAGATGCTGATCGCTCTTGACTAAGAGAGGGACACTACACTTCTAGCGTACACCAACTGCCTAAACATTGGGTGGCTTAAATTTGGTGATATTAAGCCTATCCCTGAGGACTGAACAACTTCAACATTTTGTGTCAGAAAATAGCAATACTATCACTCTTTATACATCATTTGAAAGGAATAGCTATGTATTTAAAATCTGGCTTCAAGAGGATACAAATACTTCAGTCCTAGATGTAGTCCCTTAAATTCACCACAAGTACTTTTCAGCTTATAATGAAGCACACGCTAAGGGATCCATGAGCTCATATCCTTACCTCTGGGCAGTATGTAACTGCTCCTCTGACTTCAGCTGTGCAACCACACATCTTCCCAATGCTGCAATATCTAAGTTACAGCACTGGCTGTTAAGGCCAGATACCGACTCTGACTGCTTGGAATGCCTGGACGAGCTGAATAGCTGCTACAGCTGTGCTATATGTAACTCCTTCCAATGGACTACAGTCCAATCAAGAAGGTGACTTCCACTACCCATCCCTTCAGGCCAGGAATTAAACATGAGAAACCATGAAAGGTTGTTCTGCTTTCTAGAAAAAGAAAGGGAAGGGAAACAAACCAGTAACAGACCAGAAAAATTCCCAGAAATGGGAGAAAAAACTACCTCCAGGTTTGTGGCCACTATGTGCTGCTGCTAGCTGACAAACCACAAGAGGACCACAACATCACCTGCCGCAGGCACTCACCCTCCTGCAGACAGAATGAAACTGCCATTGTGGAGCTTGACTGGCTTTGCTGCAGAAGCACTGCTCCTCCCTCTGTGGGGCCAGAGGGGAAAGTTTTGCTCCCACGGGACTTTATTGTCTGCTTCTTAAAAATGCTATAATCTTTTTAACTTTTACAAATGTCTTAACTCAGTAAAAACTATTTAAGGTAAGGACGAGAAGGGCAATTGGTCAAAAGAACCACAGTATGTTTAATCTTTTTTCTTTCCGAGTTCCTGTGCACATTCGAAATAACTTTGTTCCATTTGCAACCCACATGCTGACACAGCAACCCTCCCCTTTTCTGTTCCCAGATCCTGTTATGGGTTTATTCAATAAAAAGACAGATATTCATCTCTTTTCAAGTACAAGAACATGCTTTTGAATAACTCAATATGCGATACTGTAACAGTACGCCAAGCCAGTCCTTGTTTTAATCAGTCGTATCAACTCTCAGAGCAGAGCTGCCATATACATATCATCACCTTGCGCGTTTACCTCATGAGTATGTAAATACGTAGTGCTAAATTCAGGCTGCCTGTTCTGCACGTAGGGGAAGAGCTGATCCCTGGGGACAAGGCTGCTTGACCTAGGTCCCTCTGAACCTCTGGAATCCATGCCCTGGGTCTGCCATGTGGCTGCTGTCCTTGTAGCAACAGACCTCTTGGATGGTGTCTTTCAGCATGTGCCTGGCCCGAACATCCCAACTACAGCTAGGATGTTACTTGAGGAAGGAAGGAAGGAACGAAGAGGAGGAGATTGTACTACAGAGTGACACCCTATAAATATATAAACAAATAAACAGGTAAATCAGGGAGGAATGCCTCTGGCTTCCTGCTCCTTGCTATAAGACCAGGGAGCGGCTCCCAGAGGCAGGAATTAGCAGGCTTCCTGGCTGTGTCCCAGGAAGAAAGGAGTTAGAAAGAGAAGACAGGATAAGGAAACACGAATGATAGGCCAGCAACCAGACAGACAGGAAAGCATGCAGAAGTGGACACAAAGCGGATGCTGGGATTCAGGGGGAAAAATAGCAATGATAGAACCAGCAAGACTAACTCAGGTAAGGGAGAACCAAGGGCCTAGAGCAGATAAGACTGATCTTGTGCAGTCCATGGAAAAAAGCATAAAAGGACTGGTTTAGGGGCTAGAGACATTAGGCTGGTGCATGAGTGAGGGCAAAATTAAACTGAACTGTCCAATGGAAGCAAGGAGATGGGGTGATTCATGCAACGATTTCCCACCTGCCATGGACACAGCGCTCCTCCAGGCAAAAGGTTATGCATCTGTGAAACACTGGTAGTTCAGAGGGAAGGTAGTGCTCAAAATATTCTCTTGGGTATGGGATGGGTTACACTAGGAATAGCGGTTTGTTTGGTGCACATCTCAAGAAACATGAACATTAGGTCTGCAAGAACATAACAGCAGTCAGGGAGGAGAATCACATTCACTAACCTTCATATATGGTGATGATATGAGGGTGGCTGAGGGATGACATGATCTCAATCTCCCGTCTGATGTGAACCATATCTTGTTCATCCTTAATTTTGTCCTTACGAATGGATTTTATTGCAACCTATAAATTCAGGAAATCAAGCATTATTCTTAGAACTGAACAGATGCATATAATCCATTAAGGAGAGTTCAAAAAAATAAATACTGATGTTACATGTTGGCAGAATGTAGAATGACCAGAACAAAGCTTTAAAATACAAACCTCCATGCCACAGCTCCTTCATTTTACAGCAATAAATCCACTCTCATAACATTAATGGGTGACATGAAGTTTTAGGGTCTTTAGGTCATAGGACTTCACTGAGGAAGGATCTCCATGTTAGCCTAAATATTCTTGGTAAAATGCCCCAAAGATTTTGATGAGTTCAAATAGAAGCTTTGGAGACAATTTCTCTCAAATAAGTTGAGATCTCTGATGGAACAGAGGCAGCGAATTGTGGCATAAAGGCTGTCATGTTAACATGAATCAGGGTTCTGATTATAAATTTACATTTGTCCATGTTAATATATAGAGGATCACACTACCACATGTTGCTCCATGGTTGTCTAAAGCAGGCAAACTGCTCAGAAGTTATGACTTATTTAAAAATCAGAAGAAATAAATGTTTGAAATTCACACCTGAACTCATCCTCATATAAACCCAAGGCTTTCAGGTCCTACACAGCACTTATGCAATCATTGCAAAACCATATCCTTCCTGCATCCTTCCTCAATCAGCAACCTTTTTTCAAGCACATAGTGTGACTGGGTATCTTTCCAAAAGGCAGGGTGGGAACAGAGGAAGTGATAGCTGAACTTGCAACATAAATTCAAATTAGACCAGCCCTTGTGAGTGTGTGCATGTGTGATGCCTGTGAAAAAAACTGCTTATCTGAACAACGCCATAAATAATCACAGAGGTCAGCTCATGCCCTACGAGAAATGCAGAAGTCAACAATAGAGAGAAGCTGGTGGGAGAGGGAAGGTGAGAGTATTGTGCTAAGTGAATGGCAGCATGGCCTTTATTATACTCAATATTTACTCTGCTTTATTTTCGTAAGGCAGAGTTCAAGGAATAAATTACCAGCTAGTTTAAAATCAACAATACGCCTTTGAAAAACATCACTGACCTGCTGAGATGATCACCCTTTTATGGGGAAACAAAACCTTTGTCATTCTATGCAGCCCAATACTGCAGTCCTCTCCTGGGAAAACATTTGTAAATCTGTGATTTACATGATTTCCCCAGTTCTTTCAGAAAAAAATTATTTCACTGCCTACTTCAGTAATTGCAAGTGGCATGACTTGTATTGTTTTCATTATATGATGTAGCATCAAGGCTATTGAAGAAAGAAGAGAAAAACTTACAATATTGTAAAATTGAAATGTACATAAACAGGAGCTAGTTTAAAGGATCAGGTTTCCTACAAAGCCTTCAACTGTGAAAAGCAACATTGTTCAAAAAAGTATTAAGCACATGCCTTATCCCCTCAAATTTCCAAAGATTTCAGCACGTGCTTAAAGTTAAGCTCATGCTCAAGTGCTACACTGCTTTGGGATAGTAGAATAAAAAGCAGAACACAAGGGAAAAAACGATTTGCATGTTAAAACCAAACCACTTCTTTTCTCCCTTTTGACCCAAACATTTGGGATAGAGATTTTAAAAGTAACAATGTAACTATGGACTTACCAACATGGCACATATTTCTAGAAAAGGTAATACAACAGATCTTAATTGAATGAGTGATCAGGATAATCTCCAAGTAATTCTACAGATGGAGAAGGCAACTAAGGACTAAAGATGAGGCTGGATTTTTCCTCCTGCCTATAGGAACACTGGGACAGGCAGCAAATGCAAATATATCCTGTATACAAGAAGGATGTGGGTGGCTTTTGGAGCAGCATGTGCATTCCTACAGGAAATAAATATAGACATGGGTAAAAACACATTTTTTATTAAAATACAGCTTTGTACTTGGCTCTGAGGAAGAATTTAAAGAAGGTTTCACTGTCAAATATACAATGGGGAACAAATTCTTCACCGTTCATGGCTGGTAAAGTAATAAAGGCACCCCAGAGGGCATGTCAGTGTCCTACTAACTTGATTCTTGAGATTTCTGTACATCTACACATAATTACTGCAAATGGCCTCCAAGGAATAATTGTATATGTGAAAACATGTATTTTTAGATACAAAAATGCAAATGTGATTGAAAAGTATGGTGTCACTGTAAATACATTTTTGGATTAATCTTCAAACGCAAACAGATGTGTTGCCAGGGAATGTATTTTTCAACAGGACCAGAGAGTTTACAGCCTCATACCCGCGCTGAAAAGTGGTCAAGGCACCTAGGAGCTTTAATTTATAAAGGCTATTCCTAAAAATTTAATCAAATTTTGAAGATGGTACTCAAGCACTCCTGAAAACATGACTTCTCAGCTGTAGGAGTAGAATTCAGCAGCACAGCCCAAAGTACTTGGGATTTTGTCCATGACATCCAGGCTGCAAGACCTCATCACAACATAAGGAAAGAATGCATGCTGAGCAAATCTCTCTCAGGTTTTAACATTTAAGACTTTATCTTCCCTTCCTCAACTAATTCAGATCACAGTGACCAGCACTTGCAAACAAGGAACAATTGGCAGGTGTGAATCATCCTAACTCCAGTTGTACCAATGGAGCCGTGACAGCTGGCTCCTGCTAAGCATGCATTGCAATCCTGACAAACAGCAAGAGTGCTGTGGAGGAGGCAATACCCCTTAGCTGGGGCACAGTACATTTACCAGTACAAGCACTCCATACTGGAGCAAGGCTTTAGACACGTACTAACAAAATAACATCTTCTATTTGCATAGCACATGAGCATGCTCAGAGCAGAGTGAACCCATTAATTAATTAAACCTTGGGAGGCAAGTTACAGTATCAGGCTGTAAAACAAGTCTCTCTTCCAGGTATTCTAAAATATCAATAATGGAATTTTTTCCATTAAATATATTTTACCCAGAAATACATTCCGGAAAATACATTTTCAAAGTGTACTTATGCTTTTACCACTAGACAGACCTAGCTCCGTTTTTCAAAATCCCACTTACAGGACTGCTGCCAAATATGGTACATGATGAACCTGAACAACTTAAGCATAGTAAGAAATAATCTCAATTGAGAAATATCTTATGAAAGAACTTGTTTGTTCATTCTTTAGGTTCTTTTCTTTCTTGCTTGCCTGCTTACTTTCCTTGCTTTCTCTGAAAGCAACAGCTCCACTATGTGCAACATCAAAATTTATTAAGGGTCACAGCCTATGAATCAAGAGTAAGGCAAATGCTACATTAACTACTCCAAATATTCCAGTTCAAGATCTGCAGAGAAAATGCTGTTAGTCCCTTTGGTACTCTCAAAACACTATACTTACATCTCTACCACACTTTCTCAATATATTTTACTGGGATTAAGATTTAGATGATTTAATTAACGTATCTTTAGTAACTTTACTAGTGGAGGAATTTTCATTTTTTCAAGCTTCTTGTCTTAATGAGAATTTCAGGTAACTCCAAGACCTCGCACTCAGACAGAATAACATAGCACTCCAGAAAAACAGGTTAAAGCTCACCCAAAGCACCTATAGACACAGTATCCAATCTGGCAAAACACTTTAGTACATGCCAAACTTCACACATATGAGCAGGCCATTGACATTTGTGGGATAGCTCTCACACAAGTTTAAATATATGCATAAGCATCAAGGTCACAACTCAAAACTAGGCCATATGATGGTCCCTCTGGGATCAATACTGGCTGTATGCACCGGTAACATCCTCAGAATCTCTTCTGCAGCTCTATATGTCCCTTTCAACCCAAACAATTTTGTGATTCTGTGGTGCCATACAGAGGGTTGGAGAAGGAGAAAGGAACACCAGAAATGACTGAAACCACCCCTGCCTGCACTGCCAGTTCTGGTTCCACCCTTCGCTCAGAAGCAGGTAGAGAAAACATCCTCTCCGCAATGTATGGCACAAAGGAGAGAAAGCAGAGAACTGTGAACCTCTAATACTCCCAGGCATTTCCAAATGGCTCTGCATGAGCACAGTCCCTGCTCCACTGCTGCTCTGCTTTCCAGAAGCAGTTAGGAAAGAGGGAGCACAGCTTTTGGCTTCCCATCCCACAGTGAGTCAACTTGCAGAGTCTGCTGGGCAGGAAGTGTGAAGAAATAAGCTGCTATCTTCAAAGCTGAAAAAAAATACCTGTCTCCATTTGCTGGAAAGAGGATTTACAATCACACTCTGAACTGGTGTGGAGAGATTATTAAGTATTTTCCGACACACTTCATGCTTCTTTGCTTTTGTTCAGTACAAATAACTCAAAGTACAAATACTTCAAAAAGATGACGGTTGCAAAGGTTTCTGTACATTCAGTCCTATCTGTAAGAGAAACGTCTCTCCTTCTTTATGAGCTTCTTAGGTCCTGTGTAGAGCAAAAGGAGTGGAATTTTCTTTTCACAGAGGCAGATCAGGACCATCATGTACTGAAAAATATCTCCAAGTCTAAATATCTGGCAAAGGGCATGGCAGGCAATAGGTGCCCTTTTCCATATCAAATCTCTACATCTGCTGAGTTACTGCTGGCATCATTTATGAGATGAACAACAAAGCTATATTCTCATCAAAGTATAAAGGTATTTCTCTTGATTTCAGTCAGTTGATCCACATGTTTGTTTTAATCTAATGAACCTACATTTGCCTCATTTCCAGCAAAGATGTGTGAACATAAACAAAGGTAGAACTAGCCACAGTGCAGAAAATCAGAGATTTTTAAGTCAGCTAGTGTGGTAACCAAGGCTGACCACCTGAATACCACAAACCACTGAACCTTCCCCAGCAAGTTTTGCATGCAGTACATTCAGTTCCACTGAAAACAATCTTCCACTCTTTATTATCTACCAATGCTATTTTTAGGACTGTGGTGAGATATGAACAAACTGCTTTTTTCCACCATGGGGGCTATGACTTCTAAGCTGATTCCAGCACTTGTGCATACCACCAGTGCTCAGGCAAATTCCAATGGCCTCTCGCAATACTCTTGTGGAGAGTCAGAAATATGACATCAGGACAGAGAGAGCAGTCCCCTGAGAATGGGGAACCAGATTGCTGTACTGGGAGATATGTCAGAAATGCAGCTTAAAGAAAATTATTTAAAACTACTTTGTGTGAAGAGGGAAGGGAGAGTTAAATACACACAGCCTTCTCCTTTCCAAAAGCTGTGAACTGAGGTCATCCCCACCCAGCAATGGGAAGCGGGTGAGCCTAGCTGGTTTCACAGCTCTGCTTCCTTTCTTTGAGATTCTGAGGTGGGAATTACAATGTACTAAGCACCAATAGGGGCGGGAAGGTAAAGAATAGGTGGATCAACCAAGGGGGAAAAGAAAGGGAGAGCAGAGGATGTTTGGGGGTGGGGACAGAAAAGGCACATTGTTCCTTCTACAGCTCCATGGAGCTGAGCAAGAAAGAATGAAGCCTGGCACTGTATTATGTTTTTTCCAGGGGAGTCTCTGCTTATGGCTCTTGGCCCAGACATCACCAACACAAGAGGAAGAGAAACAAAGCTGTGAAATTGGGTGGTCCCTGAGGTTGCTGCAATCAAATGATAAGGAGGCGGGTGCTGATAATGCAGTTGTATTGAAATGGCACTTAAGAAGTTGCACAAAGGAAAGAAGGGAAAAGCAGGGAATGGGCTAAATAATTATCTGTCTGGCCTCTAGATCTTCTGGGTGGGAGGAAGGAGCCATGGACAGATACCCCTACAGGGAAGCAAATCATCCAAAGAGTTCTACAAAGGTATTCTCATGCAGACTTCTTGTAAGCCCCCTCTCAGATATCTTTCCTGTGTACATTTGCTGGAAAAAAAGCTTATCTTGAGACTACAATCCCAGGCCAAATGTAGTAATAAAGACCATCATGCAGGACATGCAATTCTAAGAACAAGCTTCTGCACAGTCATAGAAAACACTTCATGCAATCACTGAAAAGTTGGACAAAAGGCCACTGTCAATTGAAGCAAAATTAGTGCCTGGCTTTGTGCACTTTGTTAACACATCTCTGAGAGCTCTCTCTTTCAGAGAAAGAGTAAGGTTGACACAATGCCATTGTTTCAGAGATTGTTACTTTTCAGATCCTAGAAGCCGGATCATCTCCATGGTGATACTGCCTGGGAGACAAGCATGCAACAAAATCCTTATTAATTATTTATCAACAGCCCAGCTCCATTGTTTGATATGTTGGCAAACTATGCAGTAATCAGGGGAGTTGCTCAAAGCAGTAACGGATGCCATCTGCACCCAGTGAAACTCTCCTGATTTAAATCTCAAGGCTTCTGCCCATTACTTCTGTTCCATTGCATGTTTGTTTGTGTCATGGATGTTAACAAAGATAAAATGCTATTATTGTTATTGCAAGCCAGCAGCTGCACACATAAAGGGTGAGGATGCACGTGCCACGATGCACCCTTCAAGTTCATTTGCTTTTAAGAGGCAAGGGTATTTTTTTACAGCTGCCTCACTCTGTCTGGTAAAGCATATCGCAAACATCTGTGCCTCTCTCTCTCACTTCTCTCTTCCCAATGTATAACATAAAAAAAGATTACATTTCTAAAACCCAGAGCTGGTTTACTGCCACTCTTATCAATCACTACTGGTAAAGAAACTCATTCTTGCACCAAGGCACTAGAAGTCCCAAGTCAGTATGCTAAATGTTACATCAAAAATGTATTAGTATAAGCTGGAGCACAATATGGCAGTGGCTCTTAGACAACCAGGGCATGATTACTTCAGGTTTAATTGTCCTTTTCTGGTTCTGCTGGACAGAGCTGCTTTTACCATATCACAAATGATGATTCATCAAGCGAAGAGGAATTAACTGATCAGAAACACTAAGGAAGAGGGTTATATTTTCTTTCTAGTTCCCCCTTTATTCACAGAGGCAAACACCTGTGGAACCAAGTTTTAATGAGCAGTAAAAGGCACCAGATGAACACATTTATGCTGTATGTATACAAAGTGGGTGCCAGGAGGAACATGTACAACACCCTTCCTCCACTTCTTTCCTCGCCCTCACATACAGTGCTTGTTAATAGGATTTGTAAACGCATTTCCTGAGTTACTACTGCCCTTCTGGAAAACTTACATCCCTTCATTGTTTGATACCTACTATGTTCAGCTGTGCATATGAAGCCTGGCATATTTACACTATGCATAGTCTTACAAACTTGTCTGGTAGATCTTTCTTTACTTAGAGCTGAGAATCCTAGCCTTGAGTCATCCTTACGACCAGACAGATCTTACGGCCCTATATTAAAAAAAAAAATGTAAAAAAAAAAAAAAATCAGAGCTGATTTTACCACTAGGCATTAAAAAAAAAATCATCTGATTTAGCATAGATCTGATTTCCAATAGTACTTAAAAACACAAGCTAACAAAATGCTTATTGATTTTTGCAGCAAATCTTGAAAACAGGAGTGCTGCAGGATTCAGAAATGGACAGTCCACTCATCTGTGTCAGAAATCTGCCAAAAAACTTCTCCCTTCCCAAAATAAAAGCTTTCCATACAGCACTACTGAAGTCCCAAGTCATAGTAATGTTCAGTTTTAGATGAAAGATCCTACAAGTAATGACCTTCCCTAGCAATAATGAAGTGTTTCTCAAAGTGCTGCCTCAAGCTTCTCGCCTCTCTCCACTGTCCCAATAGCATGTTACCACAAATCAGCATCCACTTCAATCCTCTCTGATCCACAGTGAAATGAATTTGCCGTGGTAGCAGCAGAGGTTGCAAAGAATTTGCTGAAAAGCAGAGATCTGACAAGACAAGGTTATTGAACATGTTTTTAGCCATGGCCTGCCAGGACTGGAGCCCAAGGCTTGGCACCCCTGTCCTTTGCAGACTTCATCTTCTGTGGAGAAAAGAGTGGGACTGCTTATATTTTTCCTAATTCACTTCTAAATGTAACTCCATATCCTTCTGAATATCCAAATATGTAACAGCTAATACTTTAAAATGTTCATAACTCAGCCTGTGAAAAAAGAGGCTTACGATCTAATTCTGAAGAACTACAGAAAAGAGGGAAAAAAATGGCCAAGCTGAAGTTTTGGGACTGTCATACACAGATCTATGGAATAGCTTCTCTTTTCCAAAGCCTAATAACTCACAAATATCCAATTCAACTACCTTTAAGCTTTCAAGGGAAGTTCAAGTTTTGGCACATAAGAAATTGTATCTGGAAAGAAACTGGGGTAGGGGATTTCCCTAAAGCAATGGAAGGTCATAACTGCAATCAAAAGAAAAAAAAATGCTTTACAACCTCAACCATGGATTGTTCCTCCTTAATAGATGTTAACCATCACTGAATGCCACATTCACTGAAAAGATGAAAACTGCATTTATAGTTAACTTCTGGTGAAGTTGCCAAGCAGATGTTTATTTTTGGCTTCCACATTTCCTAAAGCCAAATGCTACAATGAATTAGGATTTTGCAGTCTAACTGCTTTTCTTCCAGGTTACAATTCTGTTGGAACCAAAGAGGGGGAAAAAAAAAAAAAAGGAGAGGGGGAGGGTAAAAAAAAAAAGCTGACTTCATTTTTAAGTAGGAAAAAGCTGGTAGCATAGCACACTTTTCTATCGTGACTGTTTATATCATTCCCATTGTGTCTGTTTATATCATAGTTTAAATAAGGTTAGACTTGTGTAATCATTATTGATCAACTTCCAAATGCAGCATAGCTCCATCCAGCAAATGTGCAAAAGCGGAAAAGTCACTGGAAGTGAATCCTGTAGTCAGACTTTTAGTCTAATTTCTGTGAGTCTATGTGCAGACTGTTTAGCACTAATTAAATTCCTGGCAAGTCAAGTTAAAGAGGAGTGAAAGAATTCACAAGCCCCAAGATTACTGTTCTCAGTGTTACATGGGTATTACAGATTCCCCCTCCAAATACTGGAAGATAGATTTCACATTTATTTTGGGCTTGATCTCACAGTTACCACAGCTGCTGATGTAATACAAAATGCTAACCTGGAAGAGCAGAGAGGGATTTTAATTCAATGTTGTTTTTTCATTGTGAATAAGCAGTGAACCACATTGAAGTAATCCTGCAAAGTAGGAGTGCACACTATTCAGGGCACCAATTTGGGGATGAAACACAAAACAAAGATCCTGATTACTTTATTATAAAAAGCCCTTTATGACTTTCTTAAGGAGAGAGGTATAAAGCCCTGGTGCCTGGATCTAGTTCCAGTTTGGAACTGACAGTCTCCTGTAATTCCTCCCAATAATTTAAACTGGAAATGGGGTTATTCACACCCTCTAAGAAACTGCTGCAAACTATTGCTATGTGCCGTTAAATAATTGCTAAATAATTGTAACCTCAGCAGTTACTAGAGTCTCTAAAGTGATTTTGCACATGTTTAGGTGAAAGGTGCTATATCACTGCAAGGCTGTAATTCGCATTAAACAAGGAAGGGGGGTGGACATTGTTTAAAACTCTTTCTTAGAACTATTTTTTTCCAGGAAGCCACTTGACAGCACATTTTCATTCATTGGCGCGTTCTGTTTGAGAAAACTGTGGGGAAGTAAATCTAACTCAGCGTATTATCAGTTTTTCACTAAAGTTTCTATGAGTTCAGAGAAGCCTCAGAACCACTGAGAGCTTTGCACATATTTACAAATATGAAGTCACCTGGTATTGTGTGGATCTTCTAATTTTGCTCTCCTGGTTCTATAGTCCTTTGAGGGGAAAAAGGAAGTGCTACTATAACCATGAGAATTACAATAATACAAGGAGCTTGGGAAGAGTCTTCCTTCTTTTGAAGAAATGTCCATACCTTCAGGTACCACAACGCTCATCAAAACCCAGCAGCGTACTGCTTGGCCTCCTCAAATACTTAATTAAACCAGTGGAATTTTGAAGTGTGGAGGGATTTTAAAGTTGAGTGTATACAGCTTAGGCTTTTGGATTAATATTGATGATAAGGGATTCATTTGCAAGGATGGTGGGACACATCCTTATCATGGAAGGTACAAGTGTGTAAACAGCACAGTTGAAAGGATTAATGACACAGAACTATCAGAAGCACCCATATCTAGTATATCTTTCTAAATTGATCTAACGTGGATCAAAATATAAATGCCACTTCCTGGGGGAATCTAGTGAACCATAAACCCACATTCCATCTGGAAAAATACTCTTGGAAAACAAAAAGACTGGCAATCAAGTGTATCAAAGCCTCATTCGAATTATTTTGCTCCAGGGCTTGCAGATAATTTTGCAATATTCAATTTCTTTTTGTAAAAGCACTACTTCAGTATTACATTGTTCTGCCTGGGTGTTACTTATGTAATGGTTCCTTTTTCGGAAGGGAGCATCCTAGAATTTATGATAGAACATGGTGGAATTGCTACAGAGGGAGGAAAGGAGTTTGGAGCATTTCTTCCCCAACTATCTCTGATTTCTGAGAAATATTTATACCCCTGAAGGTAGAGGAACCTCCTGTTGCTCCCTTCCATTTATCAAAAGTAAATTATCAGGGCCGCCCTAATGGCTCAATGGAGAGAGTAACACAGGAACAGGAACACTTTTGCTCCCCGCAGCCAGTTAGGCTTGGAATAGACGTGAGACGGTGAGGAATGAATTACACTTTCCTATAATTAAGGGGCTGGCGATCAAGCAATTTTGCAGCCTTAAACTCATAATTCTAGCTTTCCCTGCTAGGAGAGGAGTTCACAACTGCAGGTAGTTGTCACAAGTAGTTATGGGGAGGGTTAACTTTGAAGGGGAGAAACAGAAAAGCAATTTTTTTTTCTAGATGAAAAGCTTTTGGCAAAGAACTCCCCCAGAACCTGTGATCACCAGGACTGTTGCCCCCTTCTTAACACGCACAAACACCTTTTTTGGCACACGTTTTGGCTCAGGGAAGTTGAACAAGCGAAAGTTAGAACTCGGATTTCTGGGATCCCCTTGCCAAAAGCTACGCTGTTAGGTAGTGCAACAGCAGCAGTGCAGGCTTCCCACTTCACCCTGCCAGTGACCTTCGCACAGACTTGGACATACCACCTTCCTCAGAGCGAGGAGCAATTCCCTCTCATGTTGCTCGGTCCAGAAATTCATCTCAGAAAATACCACAAATCATGTCAGACTGAGCAGGACTATTAAAGCAGCGCAATGTGAATTGCTGTCCACAAGGGACTGAAGCAAGAGATTGCCTAACCCACTTTGTTTAACTTTTTACTTAAACAATCCTGAAAGGGGAAGCTGCATTGCTACTCTGGAAATTACAGCTTTAATTTCATTTGAACCGCTCATTCCTCAGTTAAACTGCAGAAATAATTTAAGAACTGACTCTCAAATAAGACATTTTTCAACATTTCCTACATTTCCTGGAAATAGATCACCTCCAATGCTGTGAAGCAAAAGCAGGCTTATTAACTTAACAGGTGAAAGTTCTTCCAGTAGCCCAAATAAACTCTAATGTCACACTAATTACATGCATTTCACTGGTTTTGCATTTTCCCATTCCTCAAAACAACACCACTGAACATCAGTCACTTCCTACTTAACCTCACAAAGCATTTGCACATATTGCATTCATCGCTCACTTGTGCTGCACTGCCTGTGGCAGGAATCAATACTACTTTGTTGAAAACAGAGCAAGCTTCGTTTCCCCTTAATGGCAATGGCTTACTCAAGTTTGTTATGATGCACACAGCTCAGGTGCCAACATTTACTGGGTTGTTTAAACATGGTTTAGAGTTTTCCCGGCCAGATAAGAAGAATAACTTGGGTGTACCGTAAAACAAAAGATATGGCTGTTTGTGCCAAACATTCAGCTTATGGCAATACTTCATAGGCATTATTCCCCATAACAACTGAACTGTCATATCCTACAACTACATCCCAGGCAACCTCCCAGCTGAGCTCACTACGGCTGCTGTCTGATGTGCTCTACATACACACACCCAGAACTACCCAGATGTTCTCTATGCAAAACATTTGGTTTGCAACACAGTGCTTCTTTCCAAAAAGCCATTACATTTGTTTAATGGACTCACACAGTACAACTAAAATATCCTGGAGCAGACATTTGACTGCAACTCTACTCTACAAGCCCCATCTGCAAAAAGAAAAAGAGAAAGAAAGAGTAAATGAGAATGCTTTAGATGATTTATACTGTCTTTATGATCAGCCAGTTCATAAAATACAAGCTCTGCTCTACAGACAATAACACAAATAGCTTTCAAGTGTACTGTTTAGTCCTTGCCTGTGTTAAACAAATATTTCAATTGAAACAAAGGGCCAAATTCTACTCTTCAGTTTACAACGGTGTTAATGTAACTGAGAGCAGCACTTTACCCACAGACATCACAGGGGATGTGATTTTTTTTTTGTTTTATGCTCAGAGTGAGTAATGACATCCAATAATGATAACCAGTTACATTCATGGCTGCAGAGTTTTCCTTTCATCCAAGGAAGGCTGGAAGGAGGTTAAAGTACAGCATGAAATCCTTCTCCCCAGTGAATTCCTCGCAAGCAATGCACAACCCACAACGATGCATTTCACAGGTTCCATCAGACCACATTTTCATCATGAAATGCCAGAAAGGATGGGAGAATATATTTGTTTTACCAAAAGACAGAGTCAGGTAGAAAACTCCCAAACTGTACACAGAAAAAAATCCTGTTGTTGAAAAAGATGGCTAGTCTCTGGGCTGGATGGAAACGCACTGCACAGTCCAGCTGAAGGCACTCATTCCTCACAGGTTCTGAGGACACAATGGTGATGAAGTAGTACAAATTGGTGATCAACAGCAGTATGCAGTAGTGACCAGGCTCCAAGACACAACAATCGGTGGGCTTTTGAAAAATGGGCACCATCCCTCCCAAGTGTGCCTACAGCCATGAAAGAGGACATTTACTTTATGAACAACCTTCCTGAGATGGCTTGGCTCAGCACGCAGTGGTGGTCAACCTCGGGTCTCCCTGCATCTCTGCTACAGATGTTCTGGATAAGCCTCAGGGAAATTATTTGCCCCCCGTACGCCCGAAGCACAGCTGTACCAATTGCCTCCTACAGCAGATGGAGTTTAAACCCACAGATCACTGTTTCATTATTTCACCTCATTTTGGCACCCTGAAGAGAATAAACATGACAAGACAAGGAGTGTGAAGGATGCTATGCCTCGTGTACAGGCATAGTCAAAAATGGGGCTTCCTGAGAGGGCAATGTGGATGTGTCTCAGCTGTATTCTTACACTGGTCAGCCTAGTCTGTATTGCCTCCAACAGGTATTTTACACGCATTTTCATCTTATGCTGGAGTGGAACTATCTCATGCTCCAGGGCACATAGCGTTAGAGCATGCAGCAACCAGAGAGATGGCACTCTTCCCTCTTCTCCCAAAGGCTTCTTTTCCCACCCCTTCCCAAAACAATGACCACAGCACAGCCCTGCCAAAACACTGCCAAGTTTCATCACAGCACCCCGGCCACCTGAGGGATTGGCTGGCCTTCACTCCTCCTTCCTGAGCCGAACTCCTCTGGGGAAGCTACAAGATTTGATTTGTGCAGAGTACCATTGCAAAAATACATAAGACAGTTCCAAATATGTGCCTCAGGAGCTGTTTTTTCAACAAATGCTTTGCCGTCTCTCCATCAAACTTGTGTGCAAAAGACTGAATCTTTCTGCATCAACAACAGAAACCAGAACAAAACACTGCTTAACAAAAAGGAGCACTTGTTTAGTTATCATATGGCACAGACAAGTATTTTTATCCAACGCTCATCGCTGTCTTTTGTGATCAAAAAAATATTCACACTCACTTTTGAAATGACACCTCTACCTAAAATAAAGGAGGATATCATCCACCATCAAGAGTTTCATGGAGATCAGAAATTGTAGCAGACAAGACATGGCTTCTTGTGCGTGGGAAACATGATACATAGGCTATAAGATCTCCATCAACAGCAGGACCCAAATATTTTGATCAACCCATGAATGCCTAAATTTAGTCTCCAAATTTGCATGGTACCTTTTCACAGAAACAATTTTTTTTTCAAGCCTAATATCCCTTAACTAGTGTCTTTATTCCAAGGCAGTAGTGCTCAAGCCCAAATACGCTGACTCAGCTCCTCAGCGCAGCAAGACATTAAGATAATTGCAAGTCCCTCAAGCTGCCAGACCAACAGACACTTTAGTCTTTCAGCCTCTCTGCTTAAGTTGTCCCATATGCTGGTCACCGGGCCGGGGTAGCTGAGGGGCTTTAGGATTGCCACAGCCTGATGTTCCCCAGAAAGGCAAGGCAACAGGGACAGAGCAGTCTGCCAAGCACCAGTGTTTTGTCATGGAGGCAGCCAGCCCTACACAAGGTGCAGGTTAACCTCCTCTTCACCAGGCTGACATTGCAGAGGACCTACAGGCAAAGGAGCTCAGGTACCCTGCCAAAGGTGTGGTGCAAAATGCCAGCAGGAAGAGGGGAAGGCTGTGAAGGAATCCAGAAATTAACAGTTATACTGGTCACACGTTAACCAAAGCAGCCCCAGCTATCCTCTTAATAGTCATAAATCACAAGATCTGCATTTATTTTGTGATTTTGCATTCACCTGCAGCTGGCCAGGACATTTTTGAACAACTCCCTTTCCCATAGATGCTGTGTGGCTGGCTGGGTTTTTTTGGTTGGTTGGTTGGTTGTTTTTAAATGAAATGAACCATCCATTAAAGCATTTTATTATTTTCCTCTATTGGTAAGAAGAAAGCCTGAACACCTGAGCAAGACTCGGGACTTGCATCCCATTGTGGGCCAGTGGCAGCTTTGAGGACTTATGTATTGTAAACCACCAGTTAGAAGAAGCAAATCCCCATCTGCCTTTGGAGAGGTTGGGAACACTGTTTGTAACATGCAACAGCTTAACAGACTGAATGAAGAGTTGGTCCATGGTCTTTAGTTGAAAATAGAAAAAAAACTGAGCTCAAATTAGAGTACCAAAACAGCACAAGAGCAAGGGATGGCCACAATCATGCCTCCTCCATCCTCTCCCCTTTCTCTTCTGCAACACACAGCAAAGGTTACAGAAGGGCCTCTCCATCTGAACACCTGGCCTTTTTGGTGTGGGTCCAGGATATTTGATGGGTATGGTCAGACACCATACATACACAGACTATCTCAACCAGCCTTCTAGTGTTCAAAGGTCTCGGATCCCCTAATTTATACAATGTACTATGTTGCCTGTGAAGACAGGGTGATAAATATGTTATGTTTAAAAGCAGATACTTCTCGAATCATAACTTGCAGATGCTCAGTCTTTCATGTGGGTAAGACAAATGAGAGCCATAGAGACTGATTTTATAGCCAGGGAGTACAGGAAGCAACAGCAGGAGAATAGTATTGAAAGCCTGGATACACTTATGGCTTTAATGAATTGGTCATCAAATATAACAACACACATATGCAGTTTTTACCTTGCTTTGTATTTTGGTCCCTGCCCCCTCCTAGCTATCATCTATATATCTAGCAAGTGGAAATTATTTTGAGTTTAGTTTATTAAATGGACACACATGTTACTCACATATGCTGGAAGGTATTTGAGGGAAATGCTGACAAATGTCATTTGCATATTTAGTCAGAGACCTTTTCATCTGAGACATTTCCTCTGACATACCAACTATCTCAAGTACATCAACCCAGCAGGGCTAGTGAAAGGAGTTTTTCTATGAAGTGTCTGGTGCATGCCTGCATGACTTAGCGACAAATCCTGACTTTATACATAGAGGGCAAGAAGAGATAAGACCAATATTCTCTCTAGGTCAGAGATTCCCACATCAACATACCCATCACTGGTGGCATGCAAACCATCCAAACCATATGCCAGTGCTGGGCACTGGCAGCAGCCTCCACCCTTGGCCCTGCTCTGGCACTCTGAGTTGGGAGCTGCCACTTCTTGCCATCCATGCTGCAAGCTCCTATCCCACCTCAAGCTCAGAGGCAAACCTGTGCTTCCGGCTTTGGAGCATCCATCCAGCACTGTGGCAGAAAACATATGCTTTGGTCCCCCTTTACACAGGAAGAGCCTATAAGACATCAATGAGAACAGTGTCCTGCCAAGAGGACATGATTGTAGAGTAAGAGGACACTTTGGAATCAGCATCCTAGTTCATGTAGATAGAGGGTACATAAGTGTGCTATAGAAGCCAGAGACCCAAGCCAGGGAGATGCCCATATCAAAGCAAAGGTCGGCAACCAATCTCCAAATCCCTGGTATGTGGGCTTTGGAAACATGTCCCATATGCTCTGCATTTGGATTTCTATGGCTGTACACATGACCTGCCAGTGTTCAATGCTGATATACCTGGAACCAGTTTTCAGCCCACATTCAGCATTCTTCCTTGGCACTGTCATGACCACCACATAGCTCCACCCCATTCCTCACTCCAGCAATGACTCTCTAGTTATTTATTTACCAGACAAAACACAGACTAAGTACAATTACAGTTCTGTAAAGAATAAACAATTGCTCACAAGAACTGCACATTCCACACAGTTTTATTCAACATGTATGACCCCAAACTACAATATATACAATAATTGTCTCCACATGGCAAATCCACATTGCGGTTCTTAAAAAAATAATAATAATTTTTAGAACATATGCCACCAGAAAGTGCAGCATATTTTAGCCATATCTAACGAAAGACTTTGTATGAGCAATTTCCATTCTGTTGTGTTCTCTAGCATATGCTGCTGTGAAGCCATTTGTAATAACACTTAAGCATTTTATAGTGTTTTTAGATGAAGTCTGCATTATAAGCATTGGCTGAAATTCTGTTGTGAATTTCACATTTAGAAGGATCACACTTGGCATGTATCAGGCCAAAATGTGCCCTTTTAATCAGTCTGATTTCCCTATATTAAGTATAATCCCTCCAGAAAGGGATACACTGAAACAGGGAAGTTAACTGTCCTGTCCAAAATTGTTCAGTTCGAAGTGTATGTGGGGAAAGATTTTAAGTCCTTCACCTGTAAGAGTCCAGTATCACTGAAGGAATATCACTTGATGTTCACTCAAAGCTCAGAAAGAACATGCTGTTCTTTAATTTGGTAAAAGATTTGACAAGTTAACACGGCTAGTCATTAATTCAGACTTTCCTACCACTGAACCATACTGCCCCTGAACAAATCTGCTTCTTCAGCAAAAATTCTCAGTGTAGAAAACAAGTATTTTGTACTAGTGCCTTTCTTCTAATGACCTTCATGCTGTAATCAGTTATTTCTGTCTGCAGCCTTTGATGTTCAGGTCTTCTTTCGCATTTCAGTTACATGTGTATGTGAAGACTGTAGAAATTTTATGTAACAAGGTAGTAACTCCTATTGTAATAAGCCCACAAGATTCCCTGTGAATTACATTAGAATAAAGCCAGTGTTTTTTCTTCTTTTTCCTTTATTTTCTTTTTTAAAATCAGAGTCTCAGAACATATCTAATAATTAAAGGTGGAACAAATAACAGATTAACAGCAAAACTATTTTCAAGCCCATATACTCTTTCCAACTTCTACTCATTCCAGATCTAGAATTTCCATGCATATTTTGGTATAATTTTTACAGAGAATGACCTGAGTTTCTCTAACATGCCTTCAGCACCATGAAAACCTCATCCAGATTCAGTTACATTGGTAGTCCACAAAAGAACTCAGTTTGCACATCTTAAGCAAACAGATAAGGCTTTGGCATTCCATCTCGCAAGAATCCCTCTTCTACATATGTGGGAACCTCTGGTCCCACGGAAGTGTTGTGTGGCAGAAGAGGGGCATGCAGCACCCACTACATGCTGCACAGATTCTGCTGGCAGCTACCAGCCCAGCAGCAGACAGTAAGGCAGTGCCCTCTGAGCAGGTCACAGTGCTGACACACAGAACAAAGTGAGAGGCAGCAGCACAAGCGGAGTACAACAGGGCCAAGAATAGAGATCGAAGCTGAATGTCGCACAGGGACAAAAGCCCAAGGTAAAGAGAAAGCCCAGCAGGCTGGAGAGACCAAACCCTGCAGGATGCAGCTGTCATCCGTAGGACCCTGATGGTACGTATTGTACATGTCTGGAAAAATCAGGTATTGGGTTATGCACTCAAAACTAGCTGATACTTCTGATGATTTTGGCTTTAATCAGCAAGTTTTTCTTTCTCATGTGTAAAACTGGGTAGTGATACAAGCCATTGTTACTATTATTCAAGTGTATTATCATAGCTGTGGAAGCCACATTCACGAATCAAGATCCTGCTGTGCAAAGTACTGTACAAGCACTTCACATCACAGCAGTATTGTGTAGACACTTCCACTGGTGTCTGCAATAAAGGAAGATATCTTAATAAGAAAAACCACCTCAAAAAAAAAAAAAACCAAACCACAGTTCTGCATCATATTTAGACATTATCCTGCAGAAGATGCACACTGAGCGATCAAGATTAAAAAAAATAACTCAATATTAAGTAGTGACCTAGGTGCTAACTGAAACAGAAGTTCTCAGGAAAAAATGGAAATACAGCACGCCATTAAAAATAAGAGAATTGGAACATGGATAAGAGGGAAGACAGGTAAACAAACATTTTCTATTATGTCAGCAAAGTAGATGAGAGAATTGGAACAAATGTCCTACCTGGCTTTCCCTGTCCTCAGTGACCCAGAAGCACAGTTCTATCTTATTGTTTGGAACCCCTACAAACCACGCCACAAACAAATGGTTGTATGGCCAACAAGGCCTTTATTACCAACATGACAGAGATGTCATTGTTGGTATTCATGTTTTGGTTTTGCTATGATAGGGAGAAATACAATCAGTACAGCAAAGGTACTCCTTTCATGCAATCTGTTGCTGTTCCAGGGTTTCAAAAACCCTGTGCAACTGTCCAAAAGCATCATGAACCAGAGCTGATTTAAATCTAAGATTTTCGCCAGAGTTGCATCTATAAATATTTCTGTTGCTCTAAAATTTGTGTTGTTGGATTGGAGGGGGGGGGTTGTTTGTTTGTGTTAGGCTTGAGGGGGGGGGTTGCATTGTTTTCGGTTAGTTGGTTTTTTTACAAGATTTTAATTCAAATTTAGTAAGATTTTAATTTCAACTAGCATCACCCTTCTACCTGCACTTCTATGCAAGAGAAATAAATAACACGCACCACTGCACATAACATGTGGGCACAAATATGTACTGTATGCCAGTTTTTCACGTTGAGCTGCAGCTTGTCATCAAGTCCCAAAATAATTAACTTTCTGAAAGAACGGCTGGAAGAGAATAGTGCTTCCTCCACCTGCTGGTGAGGAGGAAGAAAAGATGTCCTGTCTCTCAGGCAGAGAGAGGGAGATGAAGGCGGAGCAGAGGCCCCCGCAGCTATTCCCCATCACCTCCCAAGTGCAGCCTAAGGAGAGAAAGGGAGAAAAGCTCCTGGCTTTTGCAAAGGGCAAAGTCTCTCCGAGGACAGATGGTAACCGAAAGGAAACGCAAGACAAGACAGGGTGTTTTCCACGTTTTAGAGAGCTATATGTTCCTTTACTACCATTAATGAGTATTAGTGCATTTTTGTATCCAGGCATTGCTTTCTGCATAATCTCAGGAAAAGACAGATTACAAGACTGTAAACACCTATCTGTAGTTTAAAGCTGCATTATATTAAGTATTTACTCCAGTGGAACCATTTACTCAAAGAACAACCAAGCAACATCTACCATCTTCATGCACCGTGCTTGGAATCGGCCAGACATGGTCAATACACAGCTTATCTAACGCTGACATAAGTGTAACTGTGGATTTCTTCGCTAACAAACATTGACTACATAATATGAACAAAAGCTCCGTTCTTTGGTGTAACGTGTGCAAGATGACAAGTGAAGAAAACACCCAGAGAAATGTCAACATGAGTGTTACCTCACAGTCTTGTGGTATCATCTCTCTATCCTTACACTTATTAACAGCTGCCTTAATTTAAAATATCATACGTTACACAGTGCATACTGAGCCAGTACTAATGAAGGAAATCTTGCTGGCAAAATGAGGCACCTCATACATAATGTAGTGGGCAATATTTTAACTGCTTTCTGCAGCATGCAGCACTGTCTGCAGTCACTGTGGTAACTAGCACACAAATTCACATACGTTGTTTCCAATAACAAACTAAGTGTATATACAATCTACCCTGGAGCTTTATGGGAGGAAGCTTTACAATCACGTTCCACTGAGCTGAAAGGAAAGACAAAGAAACTATAAAAACCTGAATAAACCTGCAACCTGTTAATAAGTGCCAAATAACAGTTTAATTCAAGTCAACAGAATTCCTGGTATTGATTCAAAAGCACAGGACTAAATCACATCTGTACCTTGGATCAATCTCTCTTCTCACCTTGGTTTTATTTTACTAACTCAAATCTGCCAATTTCTATTTCACTCATGAGCTCTCTATTTATACAGATGATGACAAATCCAAAGTTCATGCTTCATATTAAAAGCCTGGCTAATCATACAAATATCTTTATGAAGTGTCGGACAGCTAAAAAGATTGTTAACAGACAAGAGAGATGCAATAAAGTCAAATAGGAGAACCGCCTGGACAAAGCTGATGACTGGGAACACAATGCTGCTGCCAAGGTCCAGCTTTGCAATCTGTTACCACACAGCTTCAAATACCTGCTTACCCCTGAGTAAAGAAAAAGATGATTAACTAAACCAGTAGCAGTATAGGAGGCAAACAGACTGGACTGGTGCAACCTTGGGACTCTCGCTACCTAGCTGTTGGTTGTGAGATGATTTACATTGGACACAGTGCAAGAGATGGTGCCAGCCACAGCACTTGCTCCGTGCATCCCCTGCTGGACACACATACAGTCCAGCCTGCTCACGAGTGCTGCCAACACTGCCCACTAATAAGAACTGAGGAGCAGAAACAGAAAAGAAAGGCTGGGGGATGAACTGAAGGAAAACTGTGCACCTCTCTGATCAGTCATTCTGTTTGTGCCCTCATCTCACCCATGGAAAGCAATCGGTGTTCACTGCAACATCCAGACAAGGGAAATGTCAGAAAATAAGAAGCATTTTCCATTCAATTAGGTCTGGCTCGATTCCTGACAACTATCTTTTATTCTGTAAGCAGATAAAATGTGGCTATTTTACATACACTCACAGATGTTAAAGTTCAAACAGACACGTTACACCAGAACTCGCCTGCAGACTAGTTAATAATTATGAAGTGCCACACGCCAAGGCTTGTACTATTACTGTATAAAACTCACACCCTGGTAAGGATTCGTTTAGCTTCTACATAACAGCTGGTAAGAGCGAGTGTAATATTTTTACTGTATTTAAGATTGCATGTGTATCCTGGCTTTCAGTCTCTCCATTTCAAGATGGTATTAGCCATATAAATTCAGTTCAGAACTTATCATCTAAGTATCCTTAGCTGTAAAGTGCTTGACAGTTAGCAAAATACAGGAAGATCAGGTGTGCCATTAATTTAAAGGAGATGCATATCTATGCTACATCCTTTTGTCTGAGCACTCCCTTCCGAAAACCACATCTCATTAACAATATGGTCATATTCTTTTTCTTTTTTAACTGATCAAATCTTTCTAAAAAGGTGTTTTCAAATGTATTTGCTTATTTACTACATTTTGTACCATAACTCAAAAATAAACTACAGATGAAACAACAGTTAGTGTATAACAAAGCCTTGGACCTTTTGTTAGCCTGAAATTGTAAAACAGCCAAGACAGCAAACTTTAAAAATCATGGACTGGGAGTGAGCATGTGCAGAGATGTCCATCTCTGGTTTCTCTTTAGCCAGCCTCCAAATGAGCTAATAAACTGAAAGCATACATAGTATGACCCTGCAAATTGGCCAAAACTCTCATTTTCGCTGTCGGTGTAAAGATATTTAGTTGCAAAGTAAGTGCCCCTTATTAAAGCCATAGCATCTGCAATTTCATTTTTTGTTCTACAGTTGCTTCTGTCTCTTGGTGCACAGTGAGCCTGCTGGCAACCGAAAGGGAAAGATACATGAGACAAAACCTGTAACATCACTAAGGAAATGTCTTGCTTTTAGATGAAGTCTAGTACAAACTCAGTTAATCTTCTTCATAGGAAATGCAGCATTAAGACCTCTTTAGAAAGCCATCTATTTCTCTGGGCAATCTCTAACGCAACGCCTGCCTCTTGTTTGCTTGCCCACTATGAATAGTTATGTATTTCAGGAAAGGAAAAATTACAATAACTCTGACTAATGTGTACATTACTTCAATTGCATTTCTGCGTCCCGCTGGAGCGCTGTACTAACAAGGAAACGCTGGAGCTGAGTTATTGCTGGACAACCTCTGGGCTGCTTGAAGTCTTGAGCCAGCCGGCACCACTGAGTGGAGAAACGGATCGTAAAATCCACTGGGGCTGGGTTGCAGTCCCTGACATTTTTTTAGGTGTCAGCAAAGTTCAGGTCACAAAAGTATGACTGAATCATGGCATTTTTAACTGGAGAACCAATGTTTGCCCTTCTGACAGTACTTTGCCAAGTGGCTGTGGTTAGCCAGTGGATCTGACAGGTTTCACTAAAGCGTGAATTTCCATTGGGGAACGAATAACTGCTCACACTGGACTTGTGTGTAAAAACAAAATAAAAACAATAAGCCATCCCATTTTTCCAATACTAAAACATCCTTTTAAAATGTGCCGATGCGTTACTAAAATACCACCACACCACCACCACCCCCCCAAAAAAACCCCAAAGTTTCTCTTTAGGATTTGCACTCCAGACAAAGCCCTGAACCCAGGCGCCCGCAGGAATGGGTGGGATGCTGACCTGCTCCCCGCTGCGTGAGCGGACCCGGGCACCCGCAGTCTGCTGACCACGGCGGGCTCCTGGCTCACCGTGACACGGCAGCCCCGCACACCGGACAAGCCTCCCTCCTGACGGATCCCTGAGGGGGTGCACCCAGCCAGCTCTGTTCTGAAGCGGGTATTGGAATGAAAAATTACATGTACATATATACACAAGAAAAATGCAAAGAGAAGCCCCTCCGCCTGCCTTACCACTCTGCCAGAAAACCTCTCGACGGCCCGTTTGACTTTGCCATAGGTGCCTTTGCCCAAGGTCTCCTGCAGCTCATAGCGATGCTTCAGGTTGTGCTTGTGGTGATGCCGCTTCACCCCCTGCTGCTTCCTCGCCGCCGCCGTTACCTCCGGGGATAGAGCCTCCCCGAGCGGCTCCTCCATGGCTGCTGCAGCTGCTGCAGCTGCCGCCGCTG